>JAQBSW010001939.1:0-116816 GCA_029291075.1 Eudiplozoon nipponicum | reverse complement strand
GATTCATTGTAAATGTTTACTAAATAGGAGGAATTTGATTGATGCTCATCGACCTTAAACATTTCAGTAATTATAATAATTTATTTATTGTTTAATTTGTTGTAATACTAATGCTTTATTTTTGTTAATATTACTATTCATATTATTGTTATTCATTTTATAATTATTTATAATTATTATTATTATTATTATTGTTGTTGTATGTTATTATTATTATTATTATTATTATTATTATTATTTATTATTATTCGTAGTAGTATTGTAGTAGTGGTGGTAGTAGTAGTAGTGGTAGTCTGGTAGTAAATGTAATTGGTAGTGGTAGTGTTAGTAGTATCTATTATTATTATTATTAATGTTGTAGTTATTGTAATGTTATTATTATTTGTATATCAATATCAAAATATTTGTTTTTGTTTAGGATGTATCAAATGACAAGCCTTAATCTAGGAGACCTAGTGTATTTTCTAATTCACAATTAAACATAATTATTTTTTACTTTTGCAGCCATAATCTTCAGTTCCTATATACGGATACATTGTAATATTGTCGGATTCTTCTTTATCTTGAAATTTTTTTAATGCTTCACATTTTATTTGAGTGAGAAAAGTGTTCAGAATGACAAACGACATTTTTAATCATTTGGTTTACAATTGCTTATATATTCATTACAATGTACGCTGATCTTGGATTTTATTTCAGCATATAATTACCTAATTGAATAATTTTGTATATATATATATAGGTATGACATTGGGAGTTATTCACGTCGTTGTACATAAAGATGTCTTCCTGTGGTCTACGTGGTTCTCGAGTAGTGATTCAGAGAAACCTGAAATAACCAAATTTATAGACATCGGCTCCTTTAGGGTTCTAATTGAAGACGATATAGATCCACATTTATTTTAGTTTGTTTACGCTTATGCTAATACGAAACAAGTCTTAACTTAATGGAATTCTGAAAAGCGAAGGGCACAAACTTTAGTGTTATAGTTAATTTAGTCTGCGTCGAGGCATCCGTTTAGAATTCTACTATACCTATTGAAATTATAGTGCTTCATAATTTTTATCAGTAAATGTGAAAACGATTTAACTTAATTTTTATCCAAACCTATTTTTACTACGTATAATATCGTTGTATGTTTTTAAATGATTCAGTCTTCAACTGGTGTATTTTAAAAACTTGCTCGATAATATTATGTTAAAATAATTTAATGCTCAATCAAATTTTCGAAATTTGTGTAAATATTCATTTTACTCTTATGATCAAATCCCTGAATGCATACAGGTAATTCCCTTGACAGTACTACACTTGAGAATAAGTTGGAAATAATATTTGTGTACGAAACTGCATTTGTTGTCTAGATTCGTATAATGGATAATTTCTCTAAAAATAGATGCATTAAAAGATTGAACACTCAATTCGAAGTAACGTAGAGGTTTAAAAGTAAATGTAGGTCAAAAATCGAAAAACATGTGAAACGGAAAATATAAATATAAAAGTACAGGTCGACAAATAGAATAATGGATAGACATTTTACGAGAAAATTAAATAATTGCATTAACCAATCGGATGATATATTGTAAGATATTTCATCAAATAAATTGTAAGATCTGATAGATTTAAATGTTGTTTGAAATTTGCAGAAAAGAATAGGCATAAAAATGTGAATGTGTACATAGTTCAATAAATAGTGGCGTAATACTATTTAAATTTCAACGTTTTAGTTTGGACATTTCTGTGGGTTTGTCAATATTTGTAATAATAATTTCGAAGTCAATGCTAATTATAAGTGATAAAAAAGGGAGTGCTCCGAGCGAATATATTCCCTCGATGTGTAATAGAATGCTATGGAAAATAAGTAGGCCTATAATGATTCACATTGAACAATGAAAACAAAGATGAACTGTAGTGTGCAAATGAATACATCCACTGATAAAATTTTAACATTAACAATAAATTCATCTGAACAACGGTAATCTTTTCTTACAAAACGTTTAACAACTGCCTTCGACATATTGATTCTAGAGCAACGTAAAATTATTTATCGTATCATATTTTGTGCTTTCCTCTCTTGTTGTCAAAAACTTTAAAAAAACACAAAACAACTAGAACGACTGGATTATTCAAGATATATTCTTCAATTTTTTAAAGAACCAAAACTAATGAAAATTGTGCAATTTTTTTCTCTTTAATGGAAGAAAAATTTAGCTAAAATATACAACATTAAATATAATTGCATAACATTTTATTTATTATTAATAAAATCCATTCGGATGAACTATATATTCAGTAGATTTAGGTTAGCTATTTCGGTTACACGTTGCATTAAATCATAAAAATTCACGTCAGTAGTAGTCGTTTGTAGCTGAAAAGCTTAAAAGCTCTGCTAGCATGCCTATTTTAAAACGTAAATTACTCGCGGTTATAAAATATTATTAGTAAGATTTTATTTTAATAGTTCAGAATATAATAATAACTTGCTTGCATAAATGTAAAATATACTATCGAGATTTTATTTATTCAATGTGTCATTGATGACATAAATTTAGAAAAGACAACGAAACTATGAAGAGCCCTTAAATTAATTTGTTTGAATTTCCATGAACAGTTCGGTTACTGGCATCCATACTTTCCGTTTAATAGAAATGGGAAATTTTTACACGTTTAAACACATGCACAACTTCATTTTGCTTTTATTTCCTAATCTGTAAAATATTGTAACGACACAAATCAATCGCCGACATATTGCGTAAATTAAATTCAAATTTATTTACGTTGCACCAATGAGAAAAAAGCAAATTGCCGTTTAACCACGTTTAACCACGTTTAACCAATAGTATGCAAGTACACATATTGCATGCTATTTAAGCACGGTAATTTACCATGCAAGTCAGTTGTGGCATTTGCCTTCTACCTGCTTCACGCGTGTGCGTTCTGTCGGCTGTCAATACGTGTGCGCTCTGTCGGCTGTCAATACCTACGCTGGTGATTTGATAGTTTCACCAACAACTAACTACATCCGTGACTCATCTTGTTGCGGGATACCGGAGAGACGAGCCAATTGAGTGCAGGACCTGCAGGACACCATCCACAACGCGATCACAGCTCAACCACGGGAGCGACAACTCAACCAGAGTCCACCCAAGGCTCTAGGACATCTTCAACTCTGAAGACTTCAAGCGAACGCATTACCAGGCCCTCTTAAGGGCCCCATATCAGTAACTAATCTCTATTCAGAGCACCTTAACCGAGTTTGTAACGTCGTACGGCATTTACTTGAAGCCGGGGCGTTTACAATATATTTAGACAATTGCATTAGTTGTATGAATGATGAGATTGTTAAGTACCGCCAACGATTAATCTATTATGTTGCTTGATGTTAATATTTTATAAGGAGATATGAACATAATTTTGTCCGGCCCCACAATATTTGACCTATTTAATAGCTCGTTTTGGAATAATTACGACTCGTACTTACGAATGAGAAATAAGCCCGAGACGAAGAATTCATATGAACCCTGAAATAACCATCTGGTCCTAAATGATTTAGCTTGATTCTTGTCAAATCATGTCTAATATATACATGTATACAAGTTAGTAAGATAGACCAAAAATTATACAAAGGTAAACCTAGTTTATGAAACATCCATTTTTGATCCTGCCAGTAACTCTGTCATACTGTGAGACTTTCTAACTTTCATGTCTCTCCAATTCTCGAAACATTGGATATCTTTTAATACTTCATAATGATGAAAACTTGTTTCATAGTAACCAAAATTGTAAACATTATTTCTATTTTTAAATTTTATTTCTAATTTTGAATATTTCGTAGGCAATCCGATCATCTGAAATTAGTACAAATGGTTGTTTATCATTTAATTCCTAATTATATAAACGTTATTATCAATTTTTGACAAATCGAGATGTAATTTTTTTAATCTTATTTACCTCAAATACACATTCTTTGAAAATGAGATTTCGATCAAAAATTTTTACGCGGTCGCAAGCACAACAGCTTCCCCTGAAATATTTAAGTTATGGAATGGATTAAAGATATTGTGTACAGTTGGATAAAATATTCATTGAATAAGGCTTTTTGGTATTCAAATTCTATTCTTTATTTACCACACATGAAGTATAAACCAGTCACAATGAATTAAACATACTGGTGAAATTCGATCCTCTTAGGTCACAATGAAAATCTGAAAAGCCTAACTTAATCCACAAAATATGAAGAAATTAATTTTCACAATCTGATTTGCGTCTATTATTCTAACGTGTATGGGACCAAACAAGAAAGCCCAATTCAGTGTTTTCAAATATTCATCAATGTGGTTATTCAAATTGTTTTCCACATTTATACAATTAATATAATGGAAGAAGCTACGTTAAAATAGATAGTAACAAAAATTATATTAATGAAAAACATAAGCCGCACAAAAAATAAAAATTTAACTCGATTCAGCTATTCATGAAACGCCTAAACTTGCTCTAAGCCACACTCATGCACACACACACACACACACATATATATATATATATATATATATATATATATATATATATATATATATATATATATATATACGTATATTTATATATATAAATGCCATTTGCTCAAATCTGCTATTGTGAGCATTTTCGCTGTATGTGTGATTAGAGGCCTGATGATGGAATGGGAAATGCCGTATCGAAACGTCGCCAGTCAACGAAGATTAGATCGTACCTCATTTCCAGTGGTTAGTATGAACGATGTTGAAGCCTTCGGAAGAAAGGACGAATCAGCACCCAGCCACAACGAAGACGAACTCGATGCGTACTTGGAAATGGGAATCAATCGGATCTTTGCGAAACTGATAGTGCAAAGCGACAGCCCACGATCGCAAATTCTGTTAGTCATCAAGAGGTAATACAAACTGTGGGCGACCAATTAAACAATCAAAGATTGTGTGGATGGTGCTAATAATTATTTAAATCAAGTTTTAACTTGCTTCAAGTAAACACCAATCCCATTGTATTTAACCAGTCGTCAAACAACGTAACAAACTTCCGTCAGTCATGAGAATAAGTGTGAGTGAACAAAACGGCTTATCTTAATGATGCATGTGTCTAGTGTTTTGTGATTGCTCACTATTAGTAGCTGTGGGTACATTGAGAACTTGTTACTAGTGGAGTGACCTATAAGTCACATATGGTATTATTTTCCTGAATAATAATGGCTCAATTGCTTAATATGCGATTAGATATATTTTTAAATGGAATGGATTGCAATTTTCTTTCTAGGTGCGAGTGTCAATTTTGTTTGTCGGCGGCTAAACATCATGAATGCGAGTTTAGGATTTATGTCCATAAATATATATTTTGGCAGACTCGCTATCTAATTTCCATAAGATTTATACTGTACACAGTGTGAAAATTTTACCAGTTTTATAATTACATATATTACTACCCCTGAAAATGGAATGTAATTATTTTTTCTCTTCCCCAATTTTCAAATATTTTTTCATTAATATTTTTCTATTCATTTATTAACATATTCAAATATCAACCGATTTATCTATTTACAAATATTTAAGAAACTTCCTTTCTGTTATGGTAATAATTTATCTGTATGTCTACCTTTATTCGTCTATATATTTCTGCTTTTGTATTAATGTTTTTACATTTAAATTTATTTTCCATTCTTTTGCATTTTAAACGATTTGCTAGTGGCGTAAAATGAATTGCCCCATTTCTAACGGAAATATGAATTATTTATTTACCTTTTTAATATGCCTGTTGACAGGGCTTAATGAAACGCAAATTTAGCTTAAATCAAAACTTAATAGATATGCCTTTTCAATATCAGATATTTGGTTATTATTATTCTAAACTTAGTTTTTAAACTATACGAATGTAATATATTTGGTTATATATATATATATATATATATATATGTGTATATATATGCATTTATGTATACATCAATTTGCTAGACTGAAAGAAAAAATAATGGCATGCAGATATATTTTGATTAGTTTTAGATTAGCGGGCAAATGATGTTGTCCTGCTAAATAAATTATCGTTTTTTACTTAATCCATTTCTGTTCGGTTATGGTTAACCTTCAAAAAAATTATTTCCGCTCATTAATAAGCTGGATTTCCGAGCTAACTGACAGAAAACTAATTATAGACGCATATAGGCTAGTAAGAGTAATCAAAAGACTAATGGCTTAAATGACGATAGATTTGATATATTGTGCGGATAGATAAAAAATCCGATTAGTGTTTGTCTCTGGCTCGCAAACCTGATTTAATGTAATTTTATTACCTCCCGCGTTTTGCTTAAATCGATTTACCAATAAATGTTTCTTAATGTTGAGAAACTTGATAGTACAATTATAAAAAAGTATCGATTATTCGCTGAATTAAATATTCACCTTACTGTGTAAACCTATAGACAGATTATACAAGATACTAATCTCCTTTCTATGCGTCCGATCAACCAGAACTAGTAATTTCCAGTCTGTTGTTTGTTAGGACGTAATTTGAGCTCCATTTTAACCTAAATAACGAGCTACGCAACTAGTTGTCACTACAGTGGGTATGAAATATTATTTTCATTACTTACTGGAAATGACAAAAAAATTATTTTGAAATTGAATCAAAATGCATGAGTTTCGTAACGATTTTTTGGTTCGACAAATTTCTCAATATTCCATAACAAATTTGAGCTTATTTCCCAGAATTCAGTAAAAAATGTCGACTTCATATGTAATTCACTTGCAGATTTAGTAAATTTCATGAAATATGTCTTTCACATTATGAATAGGAAATACTTTTCATGGATAATAGCACAAAAAACCAGATAAAATCTAACAATGAAATGAATTTTATGCTAGGCGCGTTGAGAGATGTATTGAACCTAGCTATCGTGATGAAGTAGACGTGTGAAAATATGGAAACACTTGCGTGAACTCACCAAAAACTAAGAATAAACACTCTTTGTGCCCGTGTAGGCTAATCTGGAGATACGCAAATTTTGAATTGAATATACTATTCATGCATAATTTTGCGAGCACACCAAAATATATCGCAAAAATAATTGAACGTATTAGTTATATTGAATCAAAGGCATCAAATCAAAATTTTATAATAATAACATTAATAATAATCATAATAGTAATAGTAATAATAATAATAATAACAGCAATGATAATAATAGTAATAATTATAATAAAAATTGTAATAGTAATTAAAATAACAATAAAAGTAATAATAATAATATTAATAGCGATAATACTACTAATAATAATAATACAGAGAAGGGAAGCGCAAGCAGGCATCGTTGAATATGTGCCAACGTAACCTGTGATGTTTTCAATCAACGAGGAATAATTTTAAGCGTTAAGCCTATGATTAAAACAAAACTTTTAGAATTTAAAAGAAGTAAATATTGATTTGATACTAGCTAATGTCCAAAGTATTTCCTATTTTACGTCGAAGTAGGCAAATAATTGTAATTATTGAGTTATTTATTTGTATCAATAGTTCTTTAGGTTTGTTATTTCTAAGCCTATTTTCTAAAGAATATTTCGCGCCATTAATATCGATAATGACTAGAAACAAAAATACTCTTAAGCAGCATTTTAGGAAACTCAACTGTCAATACAAATTAACTACTTAACGTCGGAAAATACCTGCTATTTTGAATGAAAGTAGTTAATTTAATTGTTGAGATAACTAGTGTTAAATTACGTTTCAAGTAAAAAATTGTAAATAATGTCATCGTTCTATTCTTAGGTTTGAATGAATTTGACTCAATACAATATGCATTATGATTTTTTTCCCAATCTATGGATACTTTGTATTTAGCCCATCTTCAACATCAGTAAAATATTTAACTCTGAAGGTTAAATTAATGTTGTTTAATATGTTATATCTATTTAAGATCATGTATGCAACTGCATTCTTCAATTCAAAATGTATTAATACATACGTGTTTTAAAGAGTCCCTTTGTACTCCATTCAACTTCTCCCAGCCGAGCCTATCCCAATATGATCAAATTAAATAGGCCACGGGTCTGACCCTTATTTGATATTTGATTTCCGATTTTTTTGTCTACCTACAGATGTTTTATTAAGTTAGATTACAATGAAGCAGGATCAAATGAGCAATTTCACAAGTAATTTTATAAGAGATTAGTTTTCCGCTTTTCTGCCATTTCATCCACGCACCATAGTTGCCTCAATGGCTAGGCAAGCTGAAGTTTTATATGGCTTTTTCAGGTAGTGCCACAGCCAACAATATTTAGTACCTTAATTAGATACGTAGGTGATGAAACATCGAAGAGAGGCTAGATATAAAAGGTTCACTAGTATTATCGGCCACTGTTTGCTAACTCATCATGATATGTTGAAAGTGACAAACCAAGCTGACGAAACGAATTGAAATGGCAAGCTGCCCTAGCAGTGGTGAATATAATCTTTCAACTAAAATTTCTAAGGGACTTAAAAGACGATCGAAAGCATTCTTTGCTTAAACATCGTGGATTTGAAGTTGCAGTTGCGGCAGGACTAATATAGATGAAGATCTCGATGGAGATCGCATTGTACAGTGTCTCTAAGGAACCATTTAATTCTTATTAGCGAAATACTGGCAGCAATGTTTTAGACATCTGACCATATTTCGTCAAAATGAGGGTCTTTTGGGCATAAAGCTATGCATCGTAACCGATGGTTACCATCTTAGTGCTGTTTCTAGTGATATGGAACCGCTCGTAGTTTATGCCAACAAAATGTAGCTTCTTGTATACGAGGAATAAATGTGAATTGCCACTAATAATATCCAGTCTGAGCGACATTAAAGGGATCTCACCAAATTCCACATTGACGATGTGGTTGAACAGGTTCGAGGCACTAACACATCCATGTTAAACGCCGTAGAAAATTTAAAAGCTTCAGAAAGATCTTTTTATGCATAGAAAATTTGATTTCAACAAAATTTCCTTCATCTACTATTTTTTTCATATTTATAAGTCCACTCATTGCAAACATTCTAATGGAATATACTCATGCGCGCTTGAATTATTATAAAATACTTTTAAAAATTTTATATAAAGTTTTACCTTGCTTACGATCTGGATATTGCTGTGTGTCGTAAAAAACATTAAGGAATTTCTAAATGCCATTTATTTATGGTGATGTGGCCTACCGAAGCTATCTTTATATGTGAGTGTAGAATATTCTTCGTTATTTTGTTATGTGAATCACATGGAAAAATTCGACGCTTTGCAGTGACCAATTAAGACATTTACCTCATTTTTTAATTGTAAAGCGAAACTGAAATCTATCTGGGCAACTGTACGAATTTCTCCATTCGAGACCTACATAAGGCATCGTTGAAACGTGTATTGAAGCATAAATTCATTACAAAGCAGTTCTTGAAGAGTTTCCAATCAGAAGGAACCCGGTCTTCTGGATGAATTGATTGTCTACCTTATATAATGCTTATTTTATGCCGATAAAAGTATATGTAATAAGATTTGTGGTTATTTTACGCACGCAACATTGATTTAAATGACAAAAAATCTGTTTAAAAAGATCACTTTTTTAGAAGGACACCACTCTTCTGAAAGACTGGGTACTTTAAGTGATGATTTTTTAAATGAAAGGAAATTAAATTCCATCAAATACGTGAATTATGCAACAATGGACAGGAGTATGGAAACACATGTTTAAGTACACATACACACACTCACACACACATAAACGTCTCACCAGTTTATGTTCGTTTCATGTGAAAATATCGATCTGTCTATTTAGTTGCGGATTAAGGATGTTACAACTAACAACTTCCGCTGGGCATAGCTATTTTTCGTTTCTTCTTTAAAAAACATCTGGAAATATAGCTAATGTACAGTGTGTTGATGGTCGATTGCCGGAAGCTTGCCCATTTCATTTATCCTCAGCAATCGTTTTCTGTATAAACAAACGTACTTTGTATACTACTACTTTAATTATTAAAATATATATTCCGAATGTTGCGTTACTTTTAAAAAGTATACTATCATATATCGCCCTTTAGTTTTTACATTTTCACTGATAATTTGTTTTCATACATGCTTCCTTGATACTTCAATATTCATTTCGGGATACAAGTTCTTTTAATAAAGTTGTTTTTAGCACGGACAATTCTCGGCGTTGAAATATTTCAAAACAGATATTGGGTAAATTGCGTATCATATTTCTTTTTTGGAAAATTAGGATAGTGTTTTGGTGATGGATGTAATGTCCAGCTCGTGCTTATTTGCAGTATCCCGTTTCGTTCTAGACGCTCTCTATATCAATACGTCAAGGACAGGCAATACGTTAGACTGAGGGTTTCCTCGCATGAAAATAAACATATTAGCAAAATCTTTAAGAATGTAGTTATATTTCTACTTCTTCATTAATGATTATGAAGATTTTATTAACATGCCTCAGATATGTATCACAGTATTTGACAATTTTGTTTCCTAATAGAACCGTTAAACATTATCTAGCAAATTTCCTAATCGACTACCCTTCTCCGTTCCAGCGACTTACCTGAAGTTTTAATCATTGAATTTCAATTTAGCACCTTTTGAAAAGAACTTTAAGATGGGTTTTAGTTCTGTGTATTGATGGGCAGACATTATCGATGATTTAACTTTGAAAATCGGTGATTTTGTCAACAGTGAGGCCTGTAAACATATTTATGGTGTCGACCGAAATTCTTTTTATGTTCTGGTTGTTGTGTCCACCTATATTGGATGGTCCACCGACACGTATGTCGTCTGTGTTTATTATCAGCGTATCGTCCAGACGAGACTAAATTATGCCTAATTCTGCAGTTAAATTATTCATTTGAGAAGTCAGTCCCTGAATCAACGTTTCCAACCCATCAGAAGCCATTTTAAATGTACCACACATGCTTTATTTTTACTCAATTATATATAGAATTTTGCTCGCATAACGAGCATCGATTTAATAAAACAAATTTACAAATATTAATTAATTTATGTTCACTTCGGCTCGAAGTCTGCTTTTATCATTGGGCTGACTGCTTCATTCTTATACGGGCGCTTCTGCGAGGAATTTCTGTTGAAATAATGTCTGCCCTAGATAAGACTCTTTGTTCATTATTTGTCTTAAAGGTGGCTATTGCCAGACTGGTGATTGTACTATTTTACTTTATTTCCAAATAGGCGTTACAAACCCAGTTGCTAGAAATTTCAATTTTTACTAGCTGCCGAATTATTTCTCACTTTTCAGCCAGTTTTTGCTGATTATTGTTAATAATGATTGACATAAAGATGGTAAATTGTTTGTTACAAATACATTTTGCTCTTTTGGTACGCCGTAAATTTTGGCTGTGGGCGTGCCAACTTGTTTAGCTTTTTTTTAAACGATGTACGATGTAATCGATTTCATTAGAGATGGCACCGTCGATTCTTTGGTAAATTACTTCGCACGAATTTTACTCACACACCATGTTAAACACTCGGTTTTTTTCTTGGTCTATTTTGTCATGGTTTTATTTCCTGTTAATCATAAAAAACATTGCTCATTGGAATAATTTAATCGTTAGTATTCATAATACAAGTAACTGAGTTTCGTTTGCAATCATTAGTTGAATTTCATTGTTTTGCACTAGTTCGTTAATGTACTCTATATACTTAATATTGATAAAATTTAACGTTCTGTGTCTAACTATAAAATGCTCATAGACTACCCGCTGTTTGTCTTTTAAAATAGGGGAAATTCATCTAACGCCGTCACATAGACACTTTTATGCGGCTCTTATTCTTTTTATGTTGTCTGGCTCTTATCGTTTTCCAATATGCAGAATTTTTATCAAAACGATAAGAACCTTTTCTTGTCTCATAGAGTGAAATTCATAGGTGAAATATATATGCGTCAGGACTCACTGAACAAACGTCAGAGACTTGCTCATTATCAGATAAATCCTAGTGTTATCTCTTATTATTTATGTCGATGATATTCGTAACTAGCGATTAATAAAACCTTTGATCGCCAAAAGCTCTCATGGATGAGACATGCTGGTACGACGTACCGTCGCCGAAATCTGGTTGTCTACATTGTCAAGTGGCAGGCTCTTGGTTTCTATTATATTATTTGTTAACCCTTTTACCATGTTCTAACTTGTATAAGTCAAAGGTATGTGGCAATTTTTTTGGAATTTTTGTTGAAATTGGTCATTTTCGATTCAACAAAAATAAACCGACAGAAGCTTTGCTATTACTAAAATCTAGGTTGCTATCTTGCTATAAGCACTAATCTCGTTATATATATATATATATATATATATATATATATATATATATATATATATATATATACTATTTTTTCTAATTAAGAAGAAAAACACATTTATAAAAAATTGGATAATAGACATTTGTTTCGAGACTACTAAACTTCACTTTACAATCTTTCATTTATATACATCCTGGGTTTTCATTTGATTATGTGGGTAGCAACAATCTGACTCAGTTTTACTTTCTATTTATTGTTTGGTCTGATTAGTAAGTGTGAATGCGTATGTGTTTGTGTGTGCAACTGTTTGCCTGTAATGTCTATATAATTGTATTGTAAAAAAGTATTGTCTGGAATCAGGTCATTTATTGATGGATTGAGAATTAACCTATGAGCATGCAACACTGCAATCTGCACCTGCGCTTTTACCATGTGGACAAAACAAAATTGCGTAACAAGAGGACACGAAAGACTACACTCGGAAGAATAACATGCGTACATGTGGCAACCAACAATGCGAACAGTTGGTTAACTATCAATCCATCAATACAAGAATGACCAGATCAGAGACCTTATTTTGCAATACAGCGAGAAATACATATACATGCGCATACACACTACTAATCAGCCAAAACAATAAATAGAAGTAAAACCGAGTCGGATTTCTTACCACCTACATAAACCAATAAAAACCCAGGATGTAAATAAATGAAAGATTGTAAAGTGAAGTTAAGTAGTCTCGAAATAAATGGCCATTGTCCACTTTGTTATTAACGTTTTTTCTTCCTAATCAGAAATATACTGTATAATATTCGTATTCAATGGACATAATAAAGAATATATATATATATATATATATATATATATATATATATATATCAGTATAAACTGAGCAGTGTATAATTTAGAAAGGCAATTCGTTCAGTAAACTGGTGTCATCCTTTTCAGGAAATCTTCGAGTAGTTACAGAATTTGCTGCGGACGAGGTTCGAAAATGAGCGTTTATGTTTTGAAGTCTGGGACTCTAATAACTGAGTCACCCTGTCACTTCGTTATGTTTTGTGACTGATTAAATTAAAATGATATTGTGTTAATATCAAGTTATCAAAGTTTACTTGACTAATAATTAGCAGATATTTTGAAAGAAATGTTTGTAGTTATTTGCTCATTATGCTTATAGACTTTTAGCTTGAACTTGCGTATTTTTTGTTCCGAAACATTATTTATTATTTGGGATATTATTGCGATGCGCGTGCTTGTAAATAAAAAAATCCTCACATGTACATAACCTATTAGCGGGTAATAATCTGTTCAAATTACGTGAATAAACGCTACTGATGTTTATATGTTTTATGTTATTTTTATTTTATGTTGCGTAAATCATTTTAATTTTAATAATTTGCACCTATTTATATAGAGGATTTACCTTAACCTCTACAAATGAATTTGATATTTATTCAGTTGCATAAGTGTATGAAAACTTAATTAACAATTAAAAGATTGCTAACTTGTAAATAATGACCTGCTGGATAGCACTAAGTATGTTTGGGAGAACTGCCTGTTATTCAACAAATAAAGTTTCTTTATTGGACAACGCCCTCTGAACTTTGTCGGTCTAATGTTTTACCTATGTTTATTTTCTACACCTCTGCTCTGTAAATACGGCTATTTTAAGGCGCAACATATTTTATTTGATGTTAATTTTTATTCAATTACGTTACTACACAATTTCTTAGTTTTCTCGCTATGACACTAAATTTTATTTATCTTATCGCCATTATAATTATTATTGCTATTGTTCTTGTTTTTGCTGGTTTTTATTATAAATAGAAAAAAGGTAGGATGTCCTACTTTTTACGAATATGCAGTTCTGTCAAATAGGCCAGAGATCTCCTTGTGCTTAATAACCTAGCACTAGCTTATAAAATTAAACCAACATTGTTTGCACGGGCGGTGATAACAATTATCTAGGTTGCAATCTTGATATAAACACTTGTCCCAGTATATAAATACCTTTTTCAGTATAAACTAAGTATTGTATAGTGTGGAAAAGCCAATTCATCCAGTAGACCGGTTTCGTCCTTATCTGGAACTCATCACGTACTGTCCAGTATTTGCCGCGGACAGGGCACGTCTGCTTCGACTTAGTTATTTATGTAGTTTACGGAATTGATGTTAACATTAAATTCACTTTTGCAACCAGTCGTACAAAATGGCCAAGCTACCGCTTGCGACTGGTTGAAAAGTGGGATTGGTGCTTATTTTATGTTCGGAAACTTTCGTTAAATAATTTTCGCTTTTCGTTTTTACTATGCGAGGATTATTTGTAGATGATTCCATAATTTAGTGAAGTTTTTTTAAAGTGGAATCTCGTTTTCCGAGTTGAAAATTTTATATTCAGTTAATACGTTGACTTAGTTTACGTGTATTGGCTTTCAATTTAAAAAAAAATTATTGTGATAATGATGACGATGATTATTATTATTATTATTAGTAGTAGTTGTAGTAGTAGTAGTAGTGGTAGTAGTATCGGTCATAAAAATGTTCAAATTATTGCTACAATTATTAATAACCATTCTTACTTTTCTTATTTCAGAATCAAAACTACTTTGTTAATACTTTTTCTCCATAAATAGAGCGCTCAAAAGATTTATTATTAATAGTATTTTAAACACCATGCTTTGCAATTATAATGTTGTGAATATAATATGAAGGAAGAGTGTATAACTAGTACTCATACATGTCAGATTATTTAATTTGTTATGTGGACATTTTTTCCTTATATAGTATTATACTTTTTTATATTTTCATTACATCCTTTTCAATATTGCATTCACAAGTAGATCAGATAATTGTTAAAAAGCATTCATTTATTGCTTTATTTTTCCACCTACGATATAAAGATACGAAGCTTCAAGAAGATTGAATTCGCATATACAACCATAAACAACAGTTTGTTCGTAAGTCTTAGTAGATTTCTATTTGAAGCAGTGGCTACCTTTGAGGCCAGTTAGGACTCATGTGAATAAAAGAGAATACCCACACAGATGCAAAAGAATTAAAATGTAGAAAAATCCGGAGAATGCTGGAATTAGCAGCTGAGCTTCAGAAGTTAATAAGAAATAAGAAATTATGTAAAATAATTTTACTAAAGTGGCGCTTATTCGACGAGCAAATTCCGAAAAATAATTTGTCTAAAAGTAATGTTTGTGCCTGGATGTGTGCTTCTGTATCTTTTAAATCATCATGGCTTCATGTGGTAGTTTAGGAAGGTTGGATCGTACATTGTCAACATAAATGAGTACCCTAAATGCAGAGTTATGACTAAGTAAGTCAAGGATGGATAAAACAAGTAATGTGAACTCTTAGGATTTCGCATACACAGCCCAACTAACATGATTGATCATAAAAACGGTGACCTAGCCCACGTCACAGTAAACGAACCTCCGTCAGTGTTAACATCTACACAGTTCGGTTATTTTTGGACTTCATCCAAATTTAAGCCTGTGCATACAGTCCTATATGTAGAAAGGCCACAGGTGTAGTTCAGCAAATTTTCGCGCTCAGTGCGAGCGCTAGATTTTTTTAGAGAAGCTCCACTTTTAAGCGTAACTGCTCAAAAATTAGTAGATCGTGCGATAGCTTTCAATTAAAATTGACAGTAGGTATGCCGTATGCAGAATTCAAACGATTAATATTGAATCACTACCTTGCCAAGTCTTATGAGGTGTTTGCGAAATTATGTAGACTTAAACCACTGTCAGGTTAACTGCCCTTGGCAATTATGGCACTTATTAAGCGGTGGTTGTCCAAGCTAACTGAGTCTTTGTTGGATTTGCAATGCATGGGACTATCATTTTAATTCGGTTGGACCCTACCAGATATATCTCAGAGCAATTTGAAATAAAATGAATTAAAATATTTTCCAGATATTTAAGTTAAATACGTGACTACTAATAAAACCACATATGATGCATAAGCGTGGATATAAAAATCCGATTTAATTTTGAAATTAAAACATGGTAAAACGCAATATTTATGCTGCAACCTACAGCATGTTTATGGAATTTTGCTTATAGTTTACAGTTTTAATTTACTTAGTGCGTCGATGGAGCAGTCAATTTATAATTTCTCTTTTCCCTATTTTCTCTCTTTCTCCCAATACCTCTCTTTCTATCCCCATTTCTCTAGAGAACAATTATTTTTACGTTAACTTTTCATGATCATATTAACACATTTTGTTGTGCTCCGTAAGAAACCTAATAAAATCATTGCTTTCTTACGTATTCGGTGACTTGTTTTTCCAAACACCGGTATAGAATCACCCAGCATTGGACAAGCATAAAGGTTAACCTACATTTTATTCCTCCACTCAATGAAATAAGTTTAACGATTTTATTATCATGAACAGATTTAAGATGCACAGGGAAAATTGTTTTATTTGGCAGTTACAACTTAGCATTTATATATTACGGATAGCAAGATGCTAACTTAAAATCTCCTACGAATTAGGTATGACATAAATAGCAATAGGTTAGCCAATACACTAACCTAAGCATGAAAAGAATAGTACTGGCACTGATGCATCTGTTTTGCAGTTGCTGAATACTAATCAATAGGATAACACTACACAATAATTAAACAATAAATATTTCCAAGATTTTTTAGACAAATAGATGGAATACAAACTTTTGCGTATGCAAACTACCACCTTATTTATGTAATTTGGCCACATATACAGTATTAGCAGACGCTGTAAATTACGTCAATTCCATGAATTTTACATAAGATAGTATATAACTGTATGTGCTAGATTGAAATATTCGAATCCTACCATGATTTTCATGCTATGCTCTATCGCGTGTGTTTTGCGTACAAAGTTTTATCGCAAACTTCCTAGCAGTCGAATCATATGTTTACCTGTTTCTCAAACACATCTACTAAGTTCTCGTTAATTTGCACGGAAGCTTATATGTGCATCATAATGCCTAAGTAAACAATCGTTTCTGCAATTATGTATTAGGTGTTGTGAACCTAGTAACAAATTAGTTCAATTATGATCGGAAGGATAAACCAAACACAGCATGAACAGAAATTATAATCTCGTGCACATTCGTTTCGTGATTACTGGCGAATCATCAGTAGAAGCCGGTATTACGCTCTTTACTCACTATATAATTGGGTGAGAAATTTGAGAAAATAGAACGGTACAATCTCCTAGACGAATGTGTAAACCTGCAGTAGTGAAGCTAACATCATATAAAGTCTCGACAATGCGACTTCAACGCTAACTCAATCTATATAATATATATATATATATATATATACTATATATATATACTCTTCCTCCTGTAATATATATATATACCCAGTCATTAAAATATACTAAAACTATGGCTATTGTGTCAGTAACCGATACCAACATTATAGTATCGAAAAGGTACATGGTACTTACACTATGGTTTCCGAGTCGGTACATGGTATAAACATGATGGATATCAATCTATGCCATAGTTCACCGAAATTGCGAATTATAACTATTTCTGAACACCTGTTACTCCAGTAAATCCATACACTCTGGCTTTGATCGATATCAGTAATCACATTTCGCGGTAAGCATGACATCATTCAATTCAATATATAACAGTTATACTGTTTGGCGCAGAGAGCTAATATATATGCAAGTATTGTGTTGCTTCGACTCATCGGTATGAGCCGGTCAGCATGAAACGACTGTGCATGAGATAATACCTTCCGTTCATGCTGTCTTTTGTTTATCCTTCTGGTCATAATTTAACTATTTTTTACTGGGTTCGCAACACCTAATACATGATTGCATATATAATAGTTCTCCGCCACAAACAGTGTCTAATCGTTTATGCATTTGTTCCAAACAATTGTTTGTGGAATTATGGGCAAATCAAATTAAAATTATGAACTCATTTATCATTCTAAACCTTAATTAGGATTGTTTTACTCTGCCCTCTAAATGATGAACAATCGCTTTCTCAACCAATTTTTTAAAAGTGATTGTGAAAATTTATCTTCCGTTGGAAACTTCGCATTTGTAAATGTGTGTCAAATGAAGATGAGTAAAGAAGCCGATTAAATAATTATTTTAAAACAATATGAAGCATATATAATACTCATTCACATGTGCGAAGATAAAAATAAATTATACTATTTACAACAAATGATTCTTTCTCAGTTGATCTTTAAATATCTATAAATGAATATATATATATATATATATATATATATATATATATATATATATATATAATGAAAAGAAAAATAGAAAATCGGAACTGGGAGAGAATGAAATGAAGGATCATCCAATCATTTATGTGCATGTCATCGAATTAAGGCTCAATACTCGAATATGCGTTTTCTGCTTATACAAATGAGGATACAATATGCTATGCACGGTGATTCATAAATTACTAACATTTTTCTGTTATCGCATGTGGTAATTATATATTAGCGAGATATTAATAATGTGACGCGCAATTACAGATGTGTACTCAAAATTTAATTTGACACTGGCGTTAAAATTGTAACGCTCTTTTGCTGCAGTCATTAACCGTCTGGTCGATCGGTCGACGTAAATTGATCATCAACTTACGCATGTGTATGGATAAATAAAATTTTGATTAACGGTTTATTTTCGTTAAATTTTACCAAAACCAAATGTGGTACCCTTTTTAATACGTGTAGTTTAGCTGTATTAAATATAAAAGTTAAAGACGTTTCGAGTTTGCTCTTCGTTGTCTGAAAAACAATGTCCCCATAAATGAAATTTTCAAGAAGATTACCCACTTTCTGCTTCTACACACCTCCGTTTCTTGCTATTTCCCTCTAATAATTGACTCAATCATTTATATAATTAAACGAACATTGGTTGCGCGGGTGGTGATAACAATTATTATAATCAAGGTTGCGGTCTTGACATAAACACCTGACCCATTAATTACTTACATATGTCAGTATAAACTAAGAATTGTATGGTGTAGAAAAGGCAATTCATCCAGTAGACCGGTTTCGTCCTTATTGGGAACTCATCATGTACTGGCCAGAATTTGCCGCGGACAGGACTCGAACCTGGGCACGTCTGCTTCGGAATCTGGTGCTCTAACCACTGAGCCATCCACTGGGCCAGTACATGATGAGTTCCCAATAAGGGCGAAACCGGTCTACTGGATGAATTGCCTTTGCTACACTATATACAATTCTTAGTTTATACTGACATGCATGTAAGTAATTAATGGGTCAGGTGTTTATATCAAGACCGCAACCTTGATTATAATAATTGACTCAATCAATTGTCTAGGATAACAATTAGCCATTAAATCAATTGTGGCTTTAGAACATACGACAATTTTTTTAACCTGGACCAAACACTAATAATTCTCGAAAAGCAGACAAGCACTGGTGTTAATTGATACTGAAATGCCATGAAATTGTTATATTGCACATAATGTGCAGACCAGGTTCTTTCATGGCAAAATGTTTTTTTTTTTAACTTACCACAAACTTGTTAATTTAGGAACGCTACACGATTGCCTTTCTTGTACTCTGACGTTAATCTTTAATTGTTGTGAACTTTAATAAAACTTTGAAGCTCTGTTTGTGTCTGCGACTTTTTCTTAAAAACAAGGCAAAGTTCATTAGCATAACATATTTATTGTTAGCATTTATTTAAATCTCCTTTTAATGATGGTCTGGGAAGATCTCCGCTAAAACTGGATATGGAGGGCTTTCATTTATCACACAACCAACCAATTTATTAATTTTTCTGGTAAAACAAAACAGTATATCTTTATTTCATGGCAGGAAACCGGGAATGATCATATGATTTGGTCGACTGTCTGGGCTATAATACTAATATTTTCTTCCACTGGAACATTTGTAAAATAAGACGTCATTTCAGAATACCATATTCTTGTTTTTACCATTTATATCTTTAATTCTGTTAACAGAAACAAATGAATCGCTAACCGAATTATTGACTATTAGTTTACAATACCGTTTAAGTATAGAAACTAACCATTTAATCAATTCATAGAATATATAATTGAAAATTTGTAAGATTAGCGGCATAGGGAAACGTTTGTGTTTGTTTCTGATAATTTGTGCCATGTTGGTGTAGACAATCCAACTGATCTGAACTTCTTTGCAATGGTTTTGTCTATTAAACCAGCATAGATTCAGATTTTAATTATCATTTTTTCCTTCCACTTAACTGGGCCTATTTCATTTCATCTGCAGATTTAAGAATTGTGAATTACCACTCAAGGCGTTTTCCATCTTTGGTTTGAAGTCTGATTTGTCCATTATAACATCCCCTTTGCCTTTATCACCACGTGATATTTTGATGTCTGCATTGCTGCTGACATCTTAAAGCGCCTTCAAATGTTGTCTTGTCGCTGTATGCTTTATTGTGCACCTAAACGATATGAGATTTAAGGCTTGGTCAACTAAATTAAACTTCAGCTGGTATTGATACTAATTGCTAATTGTCTCTAAGTAGTGTTTTTTCAAATAAAAATTCAAATTCTGTCAAAAATTATAGATAACCATGAATTTATAATTATACATGTAAGATTTTAACGTTTTTTAAGATAAATTTGTAAATGCAATTTCACTTTATTATGTCAATACAAGATCTGTACAACTAGAACGATTTATATTTAGTATGAACTTTGTCTCTTTTGATATATTTCAACTTTCTTGTATCGCAAATTTTATTATTATGCCACAAATTTTAAACGTTTTTGTGCCTCACATGCCATTTTGGCTTCCGTCGCCAAGAGATATGAGAGGCATAATAACCGACTTTTTTTCCGTGTTCGATTCTTTCAAGTATTAATTATCACTTGACAACATATACAAAACTCAAATACATAAATTGATATTTTTAAACTTCGGTATATCGACTGCCATTGCAATTGATTATACAACTAATTATTTATCACAAGGGTAGGTAACGTCATTGATTAGTCTTGAGTCTTTTAAAAATTTGCGTAGAATGACTAGTTAAGGCTTTAGGTTGTAATCCTCGCAAGGTTCATATATTATCAACTATTCGATTTTGTCTACTATTTCAAAATTCTTATTATGTCACATCTTTTCGCAGATTTGACCACAGTTAAGGATTTCAGCCTTATATAATGCACTTGTTCCGAAATCATATTCAACGACAGCAGTCTTCTGCAGTAAAGAATCCAGGCCATGCTGGAATTAAAAGTGTAGCTTATTTTAACTAACAACATCTATTTATCAAGCATTGAATAAGAGCATAGCATTATATATTTAAATGGTTCGAGAAGTTTGAGAAGGCCAAATTTATTAACCTGAGGAAATAGATTTCTTCATCCGTTTATACTGACAGGATTAAGATACTAGTTGGTTAACTTGATTGACATATTCTGATATCATACGATTTGCTGTTTTTCACTGTAATTTCGTAAACGTAGAGCAGAATTTTACTTTGTAATAGAATAATGTTGTTAAATGTTCTTATCTAAGCTTACAATGCTGGAATTTAAAGTAGATGAAGCTGCGGAGTTCAAGCTTTAGAGAAACAAAATTAGGCTTGCGCGTATTTATAAATGCGTGTCTAAAATGGACGACACTGGTGTACTTGATGAACTGAAATTTATATCTTATACAATTCTTGTTTTATTCTGACAATATATATGCATATGTAATAAATCCTGCCAGCTGCCATTAACTCACTATCATAACCCCATATCGGATGGTGCCTTGAATAATAATGACAGATTCGAGATGGCAAGTTTGAACGATGACAAGGAGGATCCGGTTATTAGAACGATTGACCAAAAATATATGTTTGCTTGTAACTTCAAATTGTATTTGGTGCACGGCTAAGGTAGCGTAGTAGATTTATTGTAATATTCTAAAGCAAATGTGCTTTGGCTCGAGCCCCTGCTTCGGAAATTCTGTAAAATGCTTGATAAGTGCCAAAGAAATTGTTTTATTTGATGAATTGCATTAGCTATCTTATGCTATGTTTATTTTATACTGATATATATATATATATATATATATATATATATATATATATATTTATGATATCCATGCCGTTTTAATTAACACAGTATTCTTATAATTAGGAAAACAACACATAAATAACACAGTGGATAAAGGCCATTTATTTCGTGAATACTAAACATCTCTTATACAATCATACATATTTATACATTTTGGGTTTTCAATTGATTATGCTATTGGTAACAAATCTGACTCGTTATTACTGTTGTTTCTTGTTTTGACTAGTTGATACAAACGCATACACACTCATCAACTAGTCAAAACAAGAACACAGTATAACAGTCAGATTACCAATCATAATCAATGAACCCATGTATAAATACCATGATTTATAAAGATGTTTAGTATTCACGAAATAAATGTTTATCCACTATTCTAATTATAAGATATATATATATATATTATATATATATATATATATATATATATATATACATATATTTGATATAAGCCAAACTGTATAAGATTGCAAGTGCAGTTCATCAAATAACCATTTTCAACCTTATTAGAAACTCATCAAGTAGTGCGGCAGGGTGGCTCAGTGGTTAGGGCACCAGATTCCGAGGTAGACGTGCAGAGGTTTGAGCCCTGTCCGTGGAAAATTTTGGACAGTACGTAATAGGTTCCCAGTAAAGACGAAATCGGTCTACTGAATGAATTGCCTCTTCTACAGTATACAATGCTTTTTTATACTAACAAATGTACGTACATGATGGGTCAGTTGTTTATATCAAGATCGCAAATTTATTTTAATTAATTTTCGTCACCGCCCACGCATTACATGTTCGTATACTCATCAATTAGCTGCCTGAATTGCGACGATCGAAATTTGAAACAGCATGTGTTATGTTCAATCTTGTAACATATCAAACACAACGCCGAAGTTGAACATTGCTGCAGATTTCAGTTTTATTCCAGCTCATTTTACTGGGTCTGTCGTTCCTTCATGTGTATCCTATTTTGTATTTTTTTATCTAAAGTTCGAACTAGTGATAACCGGGTTGTCATTACAAGGCACACCGCACGCTAATTGGTATTGAAATAAAGTGCAATGTCAGGATTTGGCCATATTATTGTTTTTGTTTTGAATAAACTTTGCTCAAGTTATAAATGCAATAAATAAATTTCACCAGATACGCAAATAATAAGGTATTCTTCAAGTAGCTTCCGGGATCGCCACGATAGAGAAATTACCCAGCAGGCATTTGTTTCAGAGTAGGAAAATTCGTCTCATACGCCACTGAAGCCGCACTTTGCTTGTATTTTTGATTTATATAACAAATTTTTTGGTCATTTTTTCCATATATATTAGATTAAATGATAATGACATTTTATATATATATATATATATATATATATATATATATATATATATATATATTATTGGCATGAACTAGACGTAGTATCATTTAGTTAATCTAATTTATTTCAAATTCCGACTTCGTCTGTATAGGGCACTCGTGAACAGTAGAAATAATCGCCTTGTTGTAAGTTTCAACTCGAGTGAATTTTCTTTATGGTCATGCAAACCTGCCTCTGCGCTTTTATATGTATAACTATTATATACTGATTAGCATTATAAAATTCCAATTCATTAAAATACCTTTAATTTTTAGTGACGTGAATCTAGAGTGCTGATGCCTTTATGTAATAATTATAGTCTATTTTGTTAGGAGTCATAAATTAAACCCTGAAATTTCATAAAAACTAGAGCGATCATGGAAAACATTGCCCTACAAAATCGAACTGCTTTCTTTTTCGTGTATTAGAGACGCTCAATTTCCTAAAAGTATGAATCCAAAAAGACGTAATCGATCGGACTCTTGGTCACATTTACTTTGAAATTTTAATTTTTATCAGTGGTTTCAGCTACACGCTTTTTCAGTTTGTTTATTGATTTGTAGTTTATAACAGAAACGTCAAAATACTAGTCAGATTTTGTCAAAAACTATAGTTTTGTGTTATATATTCAGTTAGTATTTACTTTAAAATATCTGCGAGGCAAATGAACACTTCTCAATCTTTGCATTGTTATATTATATATCTGTTTCATTATTTTGTCAGACAAGTTCCGATCTAAATGCTAATTGGAGGGAACCTCAAACATCCGACGATTTTGTAGACCATAGATTTGTTCACGCGCAAGAGAAAAGTCCTCAAAGTGAACATAAGCAAGTCTCTTCAAGCAAGCAGCCTGGCTTGCAATGGAAACTGCGACGATATGCTTCAACACTTGCTCTGCTTATTGGAGTAGCTGTTGCTCTAATCATACTACTCGTTACTTATTTTGTGCATCGTATGCGTGATAGCAGAGGAGCGAGCTTCAAAAAAATGCGCAATGATAATAGCACTAACAGCTGCTCTATTCTTGAATCGGACGGAGGAGTTGTTGAGCATGAGACGGATGAAGAAAAAGCAAAGGCTTCCGTTCTCCAGCAGATTTTGACACATGGAAAAGAAGGTCAGAAAGGAACATGTATGGAGTTATTTAAGTTATAAAAATATCAACTTTACATATTTTAATATAAATTTCTATTTAGTTTTTCTTCTGGCCTATATATAACTATGAATGTTCATGGCTATGCTGCAGCGAAACATAAAATTTTAATTCCTGATAACTTCTGATTATATTTTATTGTTGTTAAGGATGATGCTTTTATGAATGCAATCATCTCTCCTAGGAGGAATCCTATGTCTGCTGTCATAATAGATTTTGCGGATGGGTGTCAACGTATGCCGTGTATAAATGACCGCAATTGGGCGAAAGCTAAAATAAAGGCTCCTATCGACTCTATTTTCTCAGTTCTCGTGCAAATATCTATCTTTCACGCACAATGGTCTTACAGATTTCATTGGAAGATCATGTGGTATCCCATCAATTGTCCTCATATATTCGACCGTGTAGTCAGGACTCTACTGAAGCTTTTTGCGCGGTCTCTTTTTAGTTTCCTTTGTGTATGTATGCAATTCCCATTTACAGTACTTTTCTAATAGCCTATTTACAATAAAATTAGATCACTCTCTTTGATTATGATGTCTGTGCTTAACCATACCGCATAGAGTCGAAATATTTTAGCGATAAATGTATGTATTTTATTATATTTAACCACGAACATTTGAGTTGCATGTGTAAATTTGTAAATAGTCAAGCCAACAAATCGTTATTTTCTGTCTATTTAATACTATCTGAGCTTTGTATGCGAAAAGTGCTGTTGTATTCCCGTCAAGGATTTTCTAGGGCAAAAGTAGCATTGACGAGAACAAAAGCTCAGATAAGTGTGAAATATTGGGTCACGGACAAATATACGTTTGAAAATTATTTACTAATTTTAAAAAGAATTTTAATTGACTTTCTAATTGGTAAATCTATCCTATTGGTTATTTCTGATAATGCAAAAAGTTTATGAAAAGTATAGCGGTAAGGAAGACAAAAGCAACGCCGCATTTCAGAAAGAAGTTGGTAATGCATTGAATGAAAAAGAAAGACAAGAACGACTGAACAAACGAAGTAATGGGGCAGAGGCTGTTTTATCTTCTCAGGCTAATGTGTGTTCAAATACAAATCGTAAATCACGAATGTCGGTTGCAGAAATCCCCCGATTACCCAGCCCACATCCAAGACCGTCAGCAATTGCGCTTAACATGACTAACGCAAGCTTTCGAATCGGCAATTTACTAACATCTAGTAAGTGCAAGAATGGAGATGGTGACAACAAAGATCGGAACAATGATGTTAACAACCAAAACAATTCGGCTAACGATGAGTTATTAAAAGATAAAAATGATAGTGAGGAATTTTCCGAGTTCGAAAACGCGGTATGTGAAAATATTTGTATGATATAATTAAACTGATAATTATATGAACCGAAATACTGTGTTGAACAATTTTTAAAGTTTGAAGGCTTTGATTATTAAATTAATCTAGAATTCAATAATACGAAATCCTATAAATTTATTAATTATGCAGTTTATTCTCCAAGATATTTCGTAAAATTTTACTGAGTTAAATATTATTTTAAAAGCGTTTTTGGAATCAGTGTTCTTATGGTTTTCTATGTACATCATTTTAATGTGGCTTGATAGCGTGACTTTTCAAATGTTATCGTGTATTTAACAGGCAAGATTTTAGCAATGATGATGCAAAATTGGTGAGTAAATATCTTTCTGCAAGACCAATAGTCGTAACATGCTGCAAGACAGGGAATAGATTGGTCACCTTATTCTTGTTGGGCTCAAAAAGGTGTTGGAATCCACTATGTTCAATTTGACTTCGAATATTTCGACTTCCGATTTCGGAAGCCACTAGACATATTGATTGTTTAATTGTCTGTAGGATGTGCTTTCTTTTGAAAAGGCTTCCGAAACCGGAAGTCTAAATATTCCAAATCCAATTGAAGAAAGTGAATGCAAACACCTTGCTGAGCCCAACATGGGTAAGGTAACAAAGAGACAAGGTATTTAGCGCCAAGCTCGTTTAGCTTTTTCATACACATGCAGTGCGTGATAAATGCTAAATTCTACTTGAGTTCTTAGGTTGCAAGTTATCTGTACCACAATTCCACGACAATATAAATAATACATATTATGATATTAAAGTGTGTCAATTCAGGAGGCTTGACCAAATTAATTAAACGTAAGCTAAATGTATGCGAAACAAAACTTTAGCCAAAAAAATTACTTTCCAAGTAAAAAATATTTCAATTTGTTCGTTACATTACTATTAATTTAGAAACACCGGATGGTGTTTGGCACTCTCGTCACAAATGAATAACATCTTTGATATATTTTTTATTTCAAGTATGGATTGTGATTACGCGTTTTGTTTATGGTGGCACTGACATGTCATCTTTGTAATGGTTAATGCCTGTGATACTCCACAAGTCGCTCCATCATAGTATAGCTGATTTACCACATAGTCTTACTTCTATCATGTAGGCTGCTTCCCTCAACTCTCGGTACAATTAACCAAATTCAGCTGGAGCAGCTGCTCCAGCTCTTATGAAGTAGTCAAGATTAAGAAGCAACGAGTTTAATAATACGAATTAGACAAAATAGTATAAAACGTTATTTGCCTATATAGCCTGATCGTTTAACCCTTGGCAACAATAATTCTCAATAAAATGTGTTCATATAAATGTATTCAAATATAATTTAGCATACAAGCCAATCATTCTGCATAAAAAAACACAAATAGATATTTTCGACGCACTTCTCTATCTACGCCATTCTGTCCATTAGTTTATGAGTTAATTACAATAAAGTACACAAATATATACATATAGTTCAACGTTCAAATAGGTAAACCTAATTAAACAGTCTATAAAGCTTTTAGCCTAGATGGTCTCAAATGTAGCACAAAAATATACCTTAGATAAGTAGTGCAACAAAAAGTACATTTAAGTAGTTTCTCACCATTATGACCATCTGAGCTATTTTAAATCAATAAACATTAAGGCACATTCAGTTATATTCACATAGTAAAACGTTCAAATTGAAAAGCATAACTAAGCCCATAAGCATGACGATGATTTACCTGTTTGTCAGTCCGCTATATATCTGCTATATTATACTCTGATTTATCTCAGGAATCACCTCTGCCTATCTGCACTATTCCAAACTACATGAACCACTTTCTTTCTCGGCGAGTTATGCTTTGTCCTTTATAATTATATGTTAAATAATTGTATGCAGCCCACAATAAATTAATTCACTCCATCCTTAAATAACGTGTAGAAAGTATCATTTTTATTCATGTTATTGACTTAACCATATTTTTATTTCGCACGATCTTCAAAAGAAGTATCTAATGGGATCCAATCGTGTACCCTTCGCATCGTGAATACCTTCATGAGACTACAGACTAAGGATAAACGGCCTAGTTCATGTCACTGCAACACTTTGATTATAGATCTATATTTGTGGAGAACAAAATATACTTTTACACGATCACCCACCACTCAATCCAACTCTACAACAGCAGAGTTAAGATCTGGACATTGTTGACAGGTTTGCACACACTGGCAGCTCTATCAGTAACTCAGGCAATATATTTGGTGAGGTGAGTATGAGAATCGCAAAAGCTGGAGTAGCCTTCTACAACCTTCGCCAATTGTTTAGAAACGCGAGTACTTCACTCTGCATTAAATTTCGTGTTTGAAATGCATCTTTACATGCAGTTTTAGTAAACCCTAGTGAGACTTGGCCACTTTGAGTTGCTGATTTTAGACGTGTTCAGGCATTCGGCCACTGTTGGTTAGGAAGCATAGAATATTTAGTTTACCAACAACGAATAAAAACTCTGACATTCCTAGTTGTATGTTTGGATCGGCTAATATATGTTCCTCGTTAAACAACCAAATAAGGCTCCATCGACAGCGTTGTCTCGATCACGATTTGCGTGGGTCATCAATTTGGTTTCCTAGTAGAGCATCATTCTCTCATCTAGCGCCAGATTGGAGTAAAAACAGCATGAACAAATTTCAACATGACAGGAAAAGCTAAAGCCAACTACATTAAAATTGGGTAGTTTGAGAACCGCTCGTCTGCCAGGATGGGGTCCACGTGAACCTCAGTTCTTTGTTGGAAACCCTGTGCGATATGGCATCGAGTCAAGTTCAGTGGCGATCTTGTTGCTTGTTTTTTTTGTAGAATCTTCTTCGTCACTTCCATTTCTTAGTTAGTCAGAGTTGGCAGCGAGGTTTGTTTGTGCTTATAACATGATGCAGTGAAATCGCAAGAAAGCTGTATTGCTGATTATGCATTGCTGATTATGCATTGCCTTAAATCAGAATTGGCTTTGCTAGTTTTGTGTAGAGGTTTAGTTTGCCCCAATTCTGTTTGTTATCTAGGTAAGTATGCCAATAGTAACTAGATCCGCTCCATTGTAAGTCAATCTCCTTTAATAATTTGTGCGCCTAAATTATTATTTGTTGACATTATTATCACTTTTTCTTATTTCTTTTTATTTTTATTTTTCTTATGTTTATATGGCAGTGAATCATTAGTTATTAATTGCTTTTTTATTGCTGTGTATGATGATAATAATAATAATAATAATAATAATGATGATGATGATGATGATGTTTTTGTTTTTGTTGTTGTTGTTGTTGTTGATGATGATGATGATGATTATGATGATGATGATGATGATGATGATGATGATGATGATGATGATGATGATGATGATGATGATGATGATGATGATGATGATGATGATGATGATGATGATGATGATGATGATGATGATGATGATGATGATGATGATGATGATGATGATGATGATGTGAATAAAACCACTGAACAGGACGTCGCTGACTGTAAGTGATACTCTGTAAAAAGCCATTAAATTCATTTTAAACAGTGTCACATCTTGAGAATTTACGGATGTAACTACGAGTGAATTCGGAATACGATACTCACTTAGATGTAAGACTAAACTTCTATAAATAATGGAAGGCAGAAAAATCATGTACTTTTCTGAAACATGAGAATTTATATATGACTAGCGGAAAGTGCAGAATTCTCGCAACTGCGATATTTGTTTGAGCTTGCGCATATTATTCTACTATATAAATATATCACATTTTCGCGAGTACTAGCATTATCAAAAGCATCAATTATCTTTATAGATTATTAATGAAGTGGTCGGCTTGAGCAGTTAATTTGGTTTTAGATTGAATTAGCCTCAAATGTGTCAAACACTTCAAAACTTGTATGAAGGTTGCGAGTTTTATCCTTAATATTTATTTTACCAGAAGAAAATCAAATTTAAAATGAATTCACCGTCTCAAAATAGGTGATGTAATATAGCAGTTCTAAAAGTTTTATACGATTTGCAATTCTACCTACATATGAAATCGTAAATAAATTCAAACAACCTTTGGATTATTGGTCTTTAGGAATTGAAAAGAAACGCTAACTAAAAATATAAGCCTCGATATATTTCAAAATTTCTTGTGTTCTGCGGTAGAGGTTGTGCAGTGGATAGATTCTAGACTCTGAAGCATATGTGCATTTATCTTTTTCGAAATTAATGTGAAATATTCTTACAGTGTTCCGTGTATATTATTGAATACTTTCCAATAAATAAATTTGTGCTTAATTAGGAGTGAACTCATTTGACAAAAGTACAAAAATAGCCACATATCACTTGTAAAACACTAATTAAAACCAAATGAATTTACGTGCGCTTTTTGAACAATTTTTGCAAACTTTGTGTTCAACAGAAGTTGTTTTCAGTGATAAATCCTTCCTCAATAAAAATGAACGCTGTTTTTTGTGCATCCCGGATGTCACAGTAACTTTTCTGTTTATTTGCGGTCTTGATATAAACACCTGACCCATTAATTACTTACATATGTCAGTATAATCTAAGAATTGTATAGTGTAGAAAAGGCAATTCATCCAGTAGACCGGTTTCGTCCTTATTGGGAAATCATCATATACTGGCCAGAATTTGCCGCGGGCAGGACTCTAACTTGGGCACGTCTGCTTCGGAACCTGGTGCTCTAACCACTGAGCCACCCTGCTGCACACTGCACACAATTTTCATTCGTAATGACATGCACTTATTTTAGGGAAGGCGGCTTTTGTCGCTATTTCCATGGTACCGAAGCATAAGTACCACCGAAATGCAAAATTTGAATTCCCTGCTGCCTCTGTTCATCCTCTAGTGATCCAACGCTTACGCTTGTTCGATTCCATACACTGCTGAAACCCGTTGCATCAGACACTTATTTTCGCTTTTGATGTGTAGGTAGCTTTTTTTTATAAAACATATGAAATAGATTGATGCATTGCAATCAACGCATCTAATTTATTGTTAACTGAAAGTCAAATGTACCTCTATAATTTTTGCGAATGTGGCTACAGAACTTTATTTAAATTGAGTGGGAAGAAAATTGTCAACGTATCCATCTTTCTGAGTATATTCTTAAAAATAATGCATTATAATCAGTTTTAAAATGAATGTATGTGTAGAAATGTTTGTTTGATTGAATTATTTTACGCGCTGGAACTTAATGCGTGTAGCTTTGAATTGTATTACCGCTGAAAAAGTAGAGATGCATTATGGTGTACTTAACTCGGCTCTTATTAACATCTAATGTTAAACCTGTATCGAACAAACCTCTTTTCGTTTAAAAATATACCCGCTCGTTTTACCATTTACTACAGTTGCCGATTGTTCAAGCAGTGCTTTGTGCTTAACTTTCTCAATCATCTCAGATTATTGTCCAACACGATAAGCTGAACTCGAAAGTCAAATGATACTATTTTCATTAATGGCGCTAAACTTAATTATCTGTTTGTTCAATTCAACCTGCATTACTTGCTGAATAACAGTCGTGCACTTATTATTTATTTACATTTATTGATTGGCATTTCTTCTAAGTATAATAGTAAAATCTACGTATAGCGGAATTACTTAATCATATACTAGATTTGTAACATCAACACCCATGAAGCTTCTTTGTTCGACTTATACAGAAGGAAATTGTGTATATAATGAAAAAAATCACAGTCTTTAGTTGCGCAATCTATGAGTGGCAATATGAAAAATTACCAGAAATCTTAAATAATATTTTTTTTTCGAACTGTAATAATGCAGTAATTATCAACTTCTGTTTCTTAGCTGATAAATAATCAGTTTGAAATCTGCGAGGTATAAACAATGACACATTTGAATGCGTGCGTGTTAATTTTTTTTATAAAGTAAAATTTGCATATTAAATGTAAATGCCGCATTTTTCAGGCAAACTTTGTGGTAACAATACAATCAATTTTAAGAACTGACATATATTAACGTTTCTAACACATCGTAAAAGCACGACCAAAGTAGATTTTGCACTTACCTAAGCCAAAAATTCAAATTTTAGCATGGAAGAACCAGCTAAAGTCAACTATTATCCTTTTGAGTAGTATCGGTTCCGTTGTCCTACCAGGATGGAGTCCACGTGCGCATCGTATTACTTGGTTGGAAACCTTGCGCAATATGGCATCGAACCAAACTCAGTGGCGATAGTGTTGCATACTCCTCGTGGAATCATCTTCTTAGTAGAGTAGAGTTGACTTAGATGTTTGTTCGTTTCTATAAATTGATACCATATTAACCACAAGGATGCTGTATTTCCAATGTCGCCTTGCCCCAAAGCTGACTTGGCCATAATCGTGTGTATATAAATATGGTTTGCCTCGTTCCTGTGTGTTACTCAGGGTGTATATATATATATATATATATATATATATATATATATGTAACACAATTAAATATTCATTGATTGCGCTGGTGTTGGTAACCATTATTCAAATAAAGTATTCGATCTTGAAGTAAACACCAATCCCACTGTATTTCACCAGCCGTACTCTGATGATGATCATGGAAGGTCGAAACGCGTCAGTACGTATGACTGACGGTAGTTTTGCTGTATTGTTCGACGACTGGTTAAATACAATGGGATTGATATTTAATTCAAGTTAGAATACTTGAATTGAATAATTGTTACAACCAACAGCACAATCATTGATTGTTTAATTGTAGGCAACTCTTCTCCTGTAGACATATTGTATTTTGTATTCTATGACGTTAAATGTAGCCAAACAATATCTGGATTTGAGTTATTATTCGCGTAGTAACTTACTTCAATATTAAATCCAGAACTGGTATGTTATCATTGTATGATAACTGAGTAGATCTAGTTAGTTCCCTCGTTCCTTTGATAGACACTAATAAGCTTCAGTTGTGACCAGAAGGATAAACCAAAGGCAGCATGAATGGAAATTATAATCTTTCCGTTCATGTTGCCTTTGGTTTATCCTTCTGGTCACAACTGAACTAATTTGTTACTATGTTCGCAACACCTAATACATACTTGCATATATATATATATATATATATATATATATATATATATATATATATATATATATATTAGTTTTTCGCAACAAACGGTATTTAACTAACAAGCTTGTTTAGTTTAGACAACACAGAGTTGGGTAAAAATGGTGATTACTGTGGTGTTTCGATTTAGTTACGCTAAACTTTTGTTCCGATGCGAATCGGCCTTCCGGTGTACTATTAATTTTAACAAAAATGAACATGAAATTATTACGCGATTCAATCGCGTCTGTTACCAAATTCAATGTTTATTTTATAAAGAAACTTTATTATATGTATTGTTCACCAAAGTTATCTAGTTGAGTAATTACTAGTCACTCAGATAGTGACAATAGTTAATTAAATTAAATTCACGGACATTAAGTAATCAGACGCAGAATAAAGTGAATTTACCGTCAGTTTCAATTTCTAACGCATTTCAGCCTATGATTCTTTTCGGAGCATGATTGAGATCATTCTGATGAGAATCAAATAGCAATGTGTCTGCAATATTTTAAAAGCCAGTTTGATTTTGTGTATCGATAAGGACACTGTAAGATCAAAATGAGCTCGACCGTGTTATCGGACAGTATTTTGGCTACTTTGTGAGGCAGGCATTAAATAATATTAGCGCAATTTGAAGTTCGCAACTTCGATTTAATTGTATAACTTGCGTAAATATGGCGAAAGCTGCCGCAGGTTTATGTTCGTGGCTGCATAGATATTCTGCAGCCGCCATTCCAGTCAGGTGCGATGTATGTGAGACATCTCGAGTTGAGGGCCGCATATTTCATTCCTCATAAATTATATCAGAATTGTTGTTTTGTTTTCCACTGCACTTATTACAACCGTGGTAGCTCAAATTCTGTTATGACGTGTAACTAATAGTGGGCCAGGTATTGTGATGGGTTAATGAATCGCATTGTTGTTTATATTAAGTTCACAAAACTTATGTAAGTTGCAACAGTTGTTTTGTTTAATTTAATCTTGATTAAAGTAACTTTTACCATCGCTTTTGCAACCAATATTCGTTTAATCATATAGTTTTTTTTAATTTATATACAAATATATAAGATACCATACTCGAAATAAATAAGCGTTTGGTCAAAATTGTGGATTTTCTTTGGCATTTTATACATTGGTTTGTATATAACAAAAATCGAAATTTTGTCTTAAATTCTGTTCACATACTTTCGTGAAATGATACGAAGGAATATTTTGACTGTGCATAACCAATTTAAGTTGCGCTAAACAAAGTGAATTTGCACATAGAAGTGTATTTTGTCAAAATAATTTATTATGTGAAGATTTCGCTGATGGAAACTTAATCCAAGTAAAAGTAGTTATTTATTAGAATAAAATGCATTATTTGCTTTCAATAGCCAAAAATATGTTACTCTTGGCATTCTGTTTGTCAGAGTCTTATCTAATTCTCCTCGCTGCCCAATCTATTTATATATGCGTTGCCAAATTTCCAGACGTAAATTGTTACGCCTTTTGCCTAAACGCAATTTAAGCTAGACTTTATGCACAATTATGGATGCATATTTAGTTACATTTGAGGTTGATTGACGACCTAGAACATTTTCACTTACTTTCTGCTAGAAACAAAAGACTAGTTCATAGGAAAAAACATTCTTAATCTGTTAGACATTTAGTGTATAAAACTATTATTTATGCGAACAACAGCAACAAAACAACTAAATTGTCCTTAAACATTTCATTATCGAATTTCGCTTTCACCTTAACCAAAATCTGTGTATTGATCTTTGAAATTTGTAAGTGATTGTGATTATATTATAAAATAAGTGAAAAATCTCACTCACTTGCCTATTATTACTTCTTTCTCTTCTAGACCAAGCTGACAGAGGGTTCATGCAACAATATTTCTGGTCGTGGAGATACAGCGATTTTGACAACTGGTGGCAACTCTGTTTGGTAAGTTTAGTATGCTTTATATTCGAACAAATTTAAAAAACCTGATGATAAACATTGACTTGACTTTGATATTTGCTACATCGTTATGTATTTATAATTTTGTTTGTTTTATCACTATGTTAGATGATAAAACCTTATTTCACTAATGGTTATTTAACTAGATGCATTGGTTTAAAACAACTACGAAAGTTTATTTTATTTCCAAAGCTCAGGGCATTTAATAATCAATGCCAATGTCTGTGTCTACCAGGAAAATCCGCTTGTCAGTTATAAAAGTGTAAACATAAGTAGAAAAACAAACTAAAAAAATAAACATCTTTATGAATAAAATAATGCTTTTCAATGTCTAAAGTTATCATTTCGTATAATGCACAAAACATTTGACGGATTTTGACCATTTGAATCCTGTCATTTACAAATATTACGAAATTGGTAATTCGACGTGACCTGGGGATTTTTTGATAGCTAACTGGAAAACCTATTTTTTAATAGAGCTCCTTAGTATATGATAGATTAACACCACGTCATGCGCAGTCCCATTCCTCGCCTTTTAAACAAGTTCCTTGAGCTCTTAGATAGTTTTACGAGATATGTTTGTCACGAGTTACCTCAAAGTATCTCATAGTTGTCCATATTTGCAAATTTTAAGCTTGTAAGGATGCTGATAATAATTACAATTCAGAGGATGATAAAGAAGATATTGATAATGATGACGTTGTTAAGACTTATGCTTTCGTTTTTGCTGACGATAATTATGATGATGATAGGGATGATAATGCAGTTGATGATGCTGATGACGATGATGGTGATATTTTATCTGATGATGACGAAGATAGCGATGATGCAGCTGATGACGACGATGATAATAATCTTGATCATGATCATGGTTATGGTAATGATGCTGATAATGATGGCGACGATAACGTTGTTGATTGTGATGATGTTTTTCTACTATTACTGACGATGATGATGATGCTTTTGTTATTGCTGACGATGATGATGATGCTTTTGTTATTGCTGACGATGATAATTATGACAACGATAATAGCGATGGTGGTGATGAGGAAGCTGATGATGATGATGGTGACGTTGTTGATTTTGTTAATGATGTTTCTGCTATTTCTGACGATGATGATTATTATTTTTGTGCTATTGCTGACGATGATGATGAAGATGACAATCATAACGATGATGGTGATGTGATAGATGATGATGATCATGATGATGATGATGATGATGATGATGATGATGATGATGATGGAGATGGCAATGATGGTGATGATGCAGTTGATAATGATCATTGTGTTGATGATGAAGATGATGCTAGATAATGATTTATTAGCTAATTGATCTTCGTCAATTTTTGCTTTACAATGTAGAGTAAATTTTGTCCTGTTCTCTGTCGTAGGGCAGCTAGAAAGCGCTGGATGCCTGGCCTAGTCATCATTATGGTAGTGCATATAATTTTTGATGATTGATTGGTTAAATCATGATCATATAATATGTAAATATGTTGCCTGCTGCTATTTATTCATGAATTAAATCGAATCACTCATATGGCCATAATCGTGTAAAAGAATATTTTGTTAAAATCTGTGTTTATTTATAACTTTCTGTTCTAGTAAGTACGTGTTTTTTTCTGTTTTCATTAAGTAAATCGTTCTTTCCTTTGATTAGGGAATAAAGCCAGTCCACCCATATACCAATAATCAACGTTGTAGGATGATAATTACGTTAGAAATTGCTTAGTTATTTTCTTCTGTTCGAATTTTTTGGCTAATATGTATATATTATGCTGTACGTTTATGTTACGTTTTCTGTTTATTTGTCAATGGTAATAACCACCGCAGTAGCAGGCTAGCATACCTTTTAGAAAAATAAGCAATATATCGAGAATTTTTATCTGCTTCATACGTCAACAATGTATTTCGTTATTGCCTATAAATTTTTAATAAACACCATTCTTGATTGTACTGATATCTTCAGGGAAACTGGAGCGCAGTTATTCTAGTCAAATTAGATGAACTGTGCCTACTCTTGAGGAAGATGTGTGTACATTATAGGAGTCATGTTATAAGAACGAGTCGGCTTTAAGAGGATGGAGCAATTTGTGGTGGTTAATAGGCCTTGATCAATACAATGACGACCGTGTCATGAAAATATTGGGTGAGGCCTTTCCAATATCTTGCGATAGTTAAACAATCACTTATTGCGCCAGTGGTGGTAAAAATTCTTTAAATCAAGTGCACGAGCTTGATAAAAACGCCAATCTCAAGGTATTAAACCTGTCGCACAACAGAAAAACCAACGTTAGTCAAACTTGCAAGTATGTATTAGGTTTTGCGAACCTAGTAACAAATTAGTTCAGTTGTGACCAGAAGGATAAACCAAAGGCAGCATGAACGGAAAGTATAATCTCATGCACATTCGTTTCGTGCTTACTGGCGTCCTATTATTCCACATTCTTCTACCAAATATATAGTGGTTAAAGGGCGTAATACCGGCTCCTACTGATGAGTCGCCAGTAAGCACAAAACGAATGTGCATGAGATTATACTTTCCGTTCATGATGTCTTTGGTTTATCCTTCTGGTCACAACTGAACTAATTTGTTACTAGGTTCGCAAAACCTAATACATAATTGCATATATATTAGTTCTTCGCAACAAACAGTATTTAATTATGTATAATATAAAACGTCAATATCTCTTGTTATTGAAGAAAATAAGGATAAAGTACTCTATTTCAACATCATTTTTCGTTTTTGCTCAAGAAAAATTTAAAGTGAAACACAAAATTATATATGTCGGCAAAACTTTTACGACATTTTTATGTGATTTACTGTACCGCAGACAAGGAAGTATTTCTACAGTCATAATCATCCTCGTCATCATTATCATCATCAGCATCTTCATCTTCACCATGATCATCATCATCACGGAGAGCAATTAAAAATTCGTTATAAACTGATTTTTACGTGGCATATATACAAAAGAAGAAAAAAAGAAATTTTTTTAAATACAAAAAGTAATACTTTTGTAATTTTAGGAATGTGATGTATAATGACGATCTAGTCAATATGAGTATATTTACCTAGATAACACACAGAATTGAGTAAATCTAAATTTTTCACAACTTCATTATGGCTAAGTCTGTTTTAAGCCAAGGCATCATCGAAAATCCAATAGAACTGTGCAACAAGATCGCCACTGAGCTCGCTAAATCGATGTAAGATAATCGAAGAATATAATCTAGGTACGACTGGAATCAAGCTTATATCATGATGGCTGTTACTGGAATTCAGATTGCCTTTTTTGACGATACCAATGATAGTATGCTCAGTCCAAAATCTCCTCATTCCATATAGTATGAAAAAAATTAACTAACGTTCCATCAATTATCTCCACCTCTATCAATAGTATTGTACTTTCTTTGTTATTTCATCTACGGGAAAATGTGATTTTTTCGTACGTAAATACAATCCTTCACTTTCATTTATACAATTTGTTTCAGTAAGTAAGCTGTTTTGCACATTTCAATGTAACTTCCATAGATAAAAACATATATGTAATGTGACAAATTGTATGCATCATAATATCAATAACAATCATGTCATATACGTAATAATTTTCTAGATACACGTCGAATGAAAATACACAAAGCTAGACAGAAATTATAAAGAAATATAAAATTAAATTTGGGATCCAAGATGAAAAACTAAAAATACGTGTCCCGGTAACAAACAAACCTTCCAGAACTAAATTGGCACTAGTCATCGCGTTTTTGTGTAGAACTTCTTGTGATCACCTTGCTATAAATAAACTCACTATATTGACATTGAACTAACTGTCTACTTTTAACGACAAGTAGTGTGATATTTTACCATAAAAACGAAAACATTCCATTATGACAGGGAAATCATGGCCCAATACGAATCTAAAAATAATTGATGGCGCGGGTGGTGGTAACAACTCTTTAAATCAAGTTTGCGAACTTGAATTAAACACCAAACCCATTGTATTTAACCAGTCGCTGAACAACATAACAGCCGCAACGCACTGACGAGTTTCGACCTTCCATGATCATCATCAGACTACGATGGCAAACTGACTATTGAGGATCAAACCGCATTGAATATATATGGAAATCAAATTTAGATATGCGTCTCTCACCTCTAGCAGTCTGCATACATTGAACTCGAAAATTAACTGTTTGCAGTTCAATGTATACAACAGATGCATGCCAACTTTGGAAGTTATATTGTTTTGAAGTCTAACGCTAGGATTTTGATTATGTATATATATATATATATATATATATATATATATATATATATATATATATATATATATATATATATATATATATATATATATATATATATATATATATATATATATATATATATATATATATATATATATATAAGCTCCATAATTGGCACGGTGTCTGTTGTATAATGCCAGATCGGGAAGGGCTAGTTAGAACATTTGGTATTAAGAGATTCCAAATAAGTTCCACCTGAAAGTAAGGTCCACCAAAAGCATATGATTAAACGTTGTTTTACCTTGCGCAGCGCTGTTGATAATTGGCTTTACTCCGCATTTCCAGGTGCATAGTTTAGGTTTGGCATTGATCGATGGGTTCTCAACTGTCCCTTCACTATGAAGCCGCCCATTATCTTCTTGTTTGGAAATGACGTCGGAACCAGCTTTTCCGAGATTTTCCAAATTTTCGGGACTTAAGATAGATCTGCCTTGAATGAGGATACCGAATTTGCCACAAGTATTTTTCTTGTGTGTATGATGTTAACCCTGAAGATGGAACTGGAAATGAAGTCCCGAAATTTCGGAAAAAAATCGGATATTCTGGTTTCAACGTCATTTTCAGACAAGGGACAATTGAGAACCAATCAATCAATGGCGAACATAAAATGTGCACCTGGAAATGTAAAGGGTTCAAAAATTTACCGACCGACGAGGGCTATAAATTGTCCCGCACAAGTAAAATTTGGGGAAAATGCAAATCATATGTTGTTATTTGACTTCCGAATGCGTCTGGTATGTAGCCCACATGGCGCAGTGGATTGGGTCTCGGACTTCGAAGCATGTGATACCATGTTCGGGTCCCGTCCTCGGTCAAATCTGGACAGCATTTGAAGCATTCCAAATCTGATTGCTAGAACAACTTCCCTTGATACTCGATGCAAAGCTTACTTTTACTGACAACAAACGTAGATTTGGAATCCTAGTGTTAGACTTCAAATCGATGTAAATTCTCCAAATGGCAAGTTGTCTTACGTATAATGACAGTTCGAGTGTGGTTAGTTGGAACTGCAGGTATTAAAATATTCCATCTGGATTCCCCTTGAGGATACGTCTAGCGAGAATCATTAATTTGTATATGACTTCTAATTACTTGAAGTAAATGGCTCAGGTGGTGCAGTGGATAACGTCTCAAATTCAAAAACTAATTTTCCCAGGTTAATATCTCGTCCACGGGTAATTCTGGGCAGTACTTTATGAATTCCAAATAAGGACGAAACTGATCTACCTCATTACTTCCTTTTGCTACACGATGCAATTTATAGTTTATTTTGACCATAATATGTATGATCAAAATCCTGCCATTTGTCTTAAAACCAGTATAATCTCCACAAGTGATATCTTGTATGTTTGATAATTATAGATTTGTGTTTGTTAGTTTGAACTTCAGGTCTTGAGAGATTGACAAAGGTTTTCATCTGAAGGAATGGCTAGTAGTAAACACAAGTTCACATACGACCTCAGAATTTCTGCAGTATGCGGCACAGCTGCCGCACTATATTGCATCGCCATCTTCATAACGCGTGTGTCTCCGTTCAAGTCTCTTCCACTGAACATTCTGTACAATACTTGAGGTGATCCAAATAAGTTCAAAACCTGTCTACTGAATAAATTGCTTCAGCTGTCCAATGCAAGTTAACTTTATGCTGACAACACATACAGAATCAAAATCCTATCACTAGACTTCAAATCAATGGTACTTCTCCAAGTCGTAAATTGTCTGAAGTTTAATGATAGATCATGAGTGACTAGTCTAAACGTCAGGTCTGAAGAGATTCAAAGTATGTTTTACTTGAAGCAAAGGCTATCGGAAAACTTAAGTTCACTTATATGACTTCAGAATTCGTGTAGTATGTGGCACGGGTTGCACAGCTTGCAGCGTCTCAGACTCCAAAGGATATGTTCCCCGCATTGAATCGCATCCGCTGCAAATTCGAAACAGTACCTGAAGTGTTCTCAGTAATGTCTTAATCGTTCTGCTGGATGAATTGATTTGCTACCTGATGCGATGTGTGCATTTAAGTAACAGAATATATATTAAGAAAATTCTGCTATTAGATTTTAAGTCAGTATAACTTCGTCAAGTGGCGTCCAGTCTGAATTTTAATAACAGATCGTGGGTGGCTAGTCTGAACTCCACGCCTTGAGAGATTACGAAAAGGTTCCACCGGAAGGATTATCTAACCAGAATCATAAGTTGATATATGACCTAAGAATGCGCGTGGTATACGGCACGTTTGGTGCAGTTGGTAGCGTTTCAGACTCTTATGCAAATTCTCTACAGTACTTGTAATGTTCTCAATACGGACGAGACCTATTTACTTGATAGATTGCTTTTGTTACCATGATGAAATATTTACTTTAAAGCGACAAAATTTATATAGCCAAAATCTAACAATTCAATTTAAAATCAATGTAACTTCTACGAATGACATGGTTTCTCATTTGAAAAAGTTAGTTCGATGGTGGCTATTTAGAACTTCGAGTATAAAGGGGTTTTAAATAGGTTCCACTTGAAGGAAAGGCTGTCAATAAAAATTAGGTTGTAAATGATTTCCTATTATGTATAGTATTCAATACACGTGGTACAGTGTACAGCGTCTCAGACTACGAAGGAGATGTTCCCTGTTGGAATCCCGTCCGCGACAACTTTTGGACAGTTCTTGAAGTTCTTTCATTTATCTCGAAACCGGTCTACTTTATGAATTATCTTTTGTTATATCACGCGATGCATAATTTCAAATGACAAAATATGAATTATAAAAATCCTGACTTTACTCTTCAAATCAATAAAATAGGATGTGGTTAGTTTTAACTTCGAGCCTTAAAAGATGAAAAAGGTTCCATCTGAAGGAAGGGCTAACCAGAATCATAAATCGATATTTAACTTTGGAATGCGTGTAGTCTGTGGCACGGATAGCGCAGTGGATTGAGTTTTAGACTGCGAAACGTGTGTCCATGTTCGACTACACAGTACTTGAAGTGTTCCAAATAAGGTTGAAACCTTGATTATAATAATTGTTATCACCACCCGCGAAACCAATGTGCGTTTAATACATAATTTGCCTTTCCCACCACGATGCACAGTTAATTTCGTACTGACAAAAGTAATATAATACAGTTAAATACTGTTTGTTGCGAAGAACTAATATATATGCAAGTATGTATTAGATGTTGCGAACCTAGTAACAAATTAGTTCAGTTGTGACCAGAAGGATAAACCAAAGGCAGCATGAACGGAAAGTAAAATCTCATGCACATTCGTTTCGTGCTTACTGGCGACTCATCAGTAGGAGCCGGTATTACGCCCTTTAACCACTATATATTTGGTAGAAGAATGTGGAATAATAGGACGGTACAATCTCCTAGACGAATGTGTAAACCTGTAATAGTGAAGCTAACATAATCCAAAGTCAACGACAATACGACTTCAATGCTAACTCACACTATATAATATAAATACAGAGTCTGTAAAGGATACTAACACTATGGCTATTGTGTTAGTAACTGATACCTTTTTATGAAATCGATGAGTACCGGATACTAACACTATGGTTTCCGTGTCGGTACATGATACCAACCTGATGGATATAAATTTAGGCCAAAGTTCACCCAAATTGAGAATTACAACAATTTCCGAACACCTGTTACTCCAGTTAAACCATACACTCTGGTCTTCATCGATATCAGTTATCACATTTCGCGGTAAGCATGATATCATTCAATTCAATATATTACAGTTAAATACTGTTTGTTGCGAAGAACTAATATATATGCAAGTGTGTATTAGGTTTTGCGAACCTAGTAACAAATTAGTTCAGTTGTGACCAGAAGGATAAACCAAAGGCAGCATGAAGGGAAAGTATAATCTCATGCACATTCGTTTCGTGCTTACTGGCGACTCATCAGTAGGAGCCGGTATTACGCCCTTTTACCACTATATATTTGGTAGAAGAATGTGGAATAATAGGACGGTACAATCTCCTAGACGAATGTGTAAACCTGTAATAGTGAAGCTAACATAATCTAAAGTCAACGACAATACGACTTCAATGCTAACTCACACTATATAATATATATACCGAGTCTGTAAAGGATACTAACACTATGGCTATTGTGTTAGTAAATGATACCTTTTTTTGAAATCGATGAGTACCGGATACTAACACTATGGTTTCCGAGTCGGTACATGATACCAACCTGATGGATATAAATTTATGCTAAAGTTCACCCAAATTGAGAATTACAACAATTTCCGAACACCTGTTACTCCAGTTAAACCATACACTCTGGCCTTCGTCGATATCACTTATCACATTTCGCGGTAAGCATGACATCATTCAATTCAATGTATTACAGTTAAATACTGTTTGTTGCGAAGAACTAATATATATGCAAGTATGTATTAGGTTTTGCGAACCTAGTAACAAATTAGTTCAGTTGTGACCAGAAGGATAAACCAAGGCAGCATGAACGGAAAGTATAATCTCATGCACATTCGTTTCGTGCTTACTGGCGACTCATCAGTAGGAGCCGGTATTACGCCCTTTAACCACTATATATTTGGTCGAAGAATGTGGAATAATAGGACGGTACGATCTCCTATTGTAATATAAAACAAAGTCCCGGCATTAGACATCAAATAAATATGACTTCTCCAAATCACATGGCGTATGTTTTATGGTGATATCAAGATGTCTAGTCAGGACTTCAGGTCTGAAAGAGGTACCGAATAGGTTCCACCTATAGCAAAGGCTTTCAAGAAATATTAGTTTGTATATGACATTAAATTGTGTGTATTACGGGCACAGGTGACGCAGTGGACTGCACCTCACACTCCGATGAAATATTACCTGGTGCGAGTCCCGTCTGCGGAGAAGTCTAGGAAGTACTTGAAGTTATCTAACTAATGTGGAAACCCGACTATCGGATAAATTAGATACTGTCTGTTGCGAAGACCTAATATATATGCAAGTATGATTTAGGTGTTGCGAACCTATTAACATATTAGTTCTATTGTGACCAGAAGGATTGAATTGAATGATGTCATGCTTACCGCGAAATGTTATAACTGATATCGATCGGATTTACTGGAGTAACAGGTGTTCAGAAATTGCTGTAATTCTCAATTTTGGTGAACTATAACATAAATTGATATCCATCATGTTGGTATCATGTTCCGACTCAGCAACCATAGTGTTATTAACGTGTACCTTTTCAGTACTATAATGTTGGTATGGGTTACTAGCACAATAGCCATAGTGTTAGTATCCTTTACAGACTCGGTATATACATTATATAGAGTGAGTTAGCGTGGAAGTCGCATTGTTGAGAATTTATATGATGTTAGGTTCACTACTGCAGGTTAAAAGAATTCGTCTAGGAGATTGTACCGTCCTATTATCCCACATTCCTCACCAAAATGTATAGTGGGTACAGGGCGAAATACCGGCCAGTAAGCAGTAAATGAATGTACATGAGATTATATTTTCCGTTCATGCTGTCTTTGGTTTATCCTTCTGGTCATAAATGAACTAATTTGTTATTAGGTGCGCAACCCCTATCGGATAAATTGCCCTTACTACTTGATGAAAAGTATATTTTATATTGAGAAGGCATAGAATCATACGTCCACCACCGGATTCCAAGTCCATTTTACTTATTCACGTGATATCGTGTGTTTTGTTTAATGGCAGATCAGGGGTGGTTGGTCTGAACTTCACGTCTTAAGTTATTCCAAATAGTTTCCTCCTGAAGGAAAGGCGTAGTATACATTGTCTCAGACACAAAAGTAAATGTTGCTATGTGCGTGTTCCGTCCGTTGCAAATTTTAGACTACTTGAAGTTTTCCCAATAAGGTTGAAACCTGTCTACTTGGTAAATTGCGTCTGAAACCTGCTGTAAATTTTAATTTATACCGACAATAAATATATAATCAAAAACCTTCCATAATTATTCAAATATATATATATATATATATATATATATATATATATATATATATATATATATATATATATATATATATATATATATACGCAATGTTAGTTGACAATGCAGCAATAATAATATTTCAAAATTAACTTTTTTGCATTTGTACGCGCGAATAGCTGCTAATGCTCTATTTCAATGACAATATAAATCGATTGACTGCGTCAACATAACTTTGGTCTCATTTTTATGTGGCGTAAAAGCAACTGCCCTGAGAAGACAGTGATTGCGTTTTGTAAATAATCATTAGGCGAATAGAGATTTGTTGTACTCTTCGTGCACCTTTGCGTATTTCGCAAAATGCGCACGCTTTTCTTTCGTTTAAGTTTGAGGTTGTGTGCATATATGCGCTTATTTGTGCTCTAGGTGCTGGAGAACGTTTTTGTGTGCAGGTTTCGTAGACCTTTTGTTGAGGACCAAAATACTGAACGGTCATATACTCATTGAACATTGCCACATTCAGACTATTTGTTCACTTACTTACTTACTTATCCGTTGTGTGCCTTATTGCATTTTTGCCTCATGTTGCTTAATAGAAAGTAATTTGTATAAACTTACCGATTTGATTGGGTAGTATCAGCATGGCAGGAAAATTTGTATGCACTAATGGTGGTGATATCGGTGATTATGTGAATGATGTTATTACTTATGAAAGAATTGCTTATGCAATCTCTATGTAGTCACAAAGTATAAGCTTAAACAGTGATAATTAAGTGAGGAACTTAGCGAACATTTTGCTTTTACCGCCTAAATTGCTCTTTTCCGGTAGAGAACACTATTCTCTGTTACTTTACTTCATTTATTCATATTGATTGTTAATAGTTCTAGTGATATCAGCTCCTCTCTGTGTTCTGTGGGCACATGTTTTGTGTCCAGTAGGCAAATTTCTTACAATATTGTTAATAATCTAAGCCAAATAGCTATTGTTTTTATTGAATTATTTGGGGAAAGCATTTCGCGAGCTTAAATTCACAAGCTTGAAGTTACGAGATTCAGTTTATTTTTTGGAATAAAACTAACGAGCAACCTCTTTCTAGAGAAAAAGTCTTCATTTGGATATTTAGCCTTTCATTTGTGCCGTACTCCGACAATTTACTTTGCACAAGACTCATTTTAATTGAAATCGGTGTACCAACATCGTTAATACACAAAATTCGGATTAAGCCTTCAAGTATTCTCGTTCTAGTTTCTGCGTCAAACTGGATGTGATAGATAAGTGTTATTTAACTGGTTTGTATATTTAGGCTTCGATTTCGTACGCTCGTATATGTTGAAAACTATGTTGGATAAGCACAGCCTATCGCTGGATACCAGCTATTTGGAGGCCGCGGATAACAAAAGCCTTTATAATGATTTCACAGACTACACGGAGTCAACTCACAGTGACTTTTCTAAATCCGGACGATCATCAATTGACCAAGGCAGACCTGCCTCACTATCCGCTGTTCCAAAAGTAGAAATCAAGTTGATATCGAAAGAAATGTGGATTTTTCGTCGAACACCTTCAACTTTTGTTAACCAATCAGGTCTACACTCCGACGATAGTTTGTCGCAGTGTTGGGGCGAGACAAACAACGATCAACATTACACTGATTTGTATATGCCCTCACGGTAATTGCGCAACAAAATACGCGTTTTAAATAAAAAAAATCATAAAATATACGTTCTGCTTTATAAATAAAATCTTAACAAATTCTGCAGTGACAAAAGTATTCAATTGTAATACCTATGTCATAAATTATTTGAGTTGATATTTCTGCAGCGTCGTCAAAGAATATTTAAAATATATTATTATTTCTGTGTATCACTAAAAATATCCATTTGTGTTTTTCCTATATATAATGATGTTTTCATTCAAAGTATAGGAACCGAAAAATTACTGATTTATTTCTGTAAGCCTTTTATACATTTCTTATTATATGAAATCACGTGATAGGGAATCATCAGTTGAATAACCCTTTTTGCACTTCAAGCTAATTGGAAATGGTCAGAAATTAGGAAGAAGATATTTTTAGAAAAGATACTTACACGGGAATCCTTCTTAATTCAAAGTCCGATCACATGTATCCTATGAAAATCGATATCGTAAAGTTATTTACATTAAGAAGCCTTAGATTAACAGACATAAAGCAGCGGAAGTATTTTTTGAAGTTTGATTGCGGAGTGCCAGCTTCATATTTTCCAATGTCGCGTTTTGCGTACGCGGTTTCTAGCTTTGCACAAACAGTTTCACAAAGATCTGATTGATCACAATTTCTATTTCCTTTTTGTCATCGATCGGGCTGGGTTTGCAATTGTCCCAATGGAAATGCGGCTCTGTCACATCTTTATTTACTGGCGACGTTTCGATGCCAAATTTCCAGTACTATCCTCAGGCACATTTGCTTAAATCTGCTATTGTGAGTATTGTGCTGTGCTCACAACCTTGATTTAAATAATTGTTACCACCGCCCGCGCAATAATTGATAGTTTAATTTTGAATGAATATCCGCTTGTTTTTATATTCTGGTGTGTTATAGTATCTAGTTACTCGTTTTGTTTTAACTATTTTCTTATCTATATTCGGCACACTATCTGTTTGGACAGAATTTGCTCGTTATTTTTTCATGAAAACGCCTCTGTTAGTCAATCCGTTTTGTTGCTGAATTGCCCCAGTTTTGCGTAGTCTGTGACAAGTATTTTTATACTGTTTTACCCCTGCTGTTACTCTTTCCTTGCTACATGTTACATTTATTCGTTTCCTTTGATTCTGCTCTACTGATGTTTATGGTGTCAACGTTGTTGTTAATATTGCATTTCAAAATAAAAATAAATTGATTTAATATGCTAAATGAATACTCGTGTTTCTTCTACGTTTTCGTTGCCAGTTGTAAACTATTGTGTTAATAGTATGTTTTAATGCCCATCAAGGTTTCTTGTTGATTGAAGTACATATATTCATAAACAGTTAAGTATTTATCCGACCTCGATTTGTGTTGAGCGGAAAAATTAGTTTTGCTCAAATGGTGTCCTGTTTATATTATCTGAATTGACAAATGATACCACGTTTTTCTGGATCAAATTCTGTGGCAAATTTTCATGGATTCTATCCATCAGCTGCCTCTTTGTTCGTCCGATGAACTTGCAAGCAACACACATTTTAATTAGTTAACATTGAAATATTTCGAGAAAGAAGACAACTGATCTATACTGTCCAAAATTATACACTGTGTATGGTACATTTGACGCATATGTTAAATGTATTGGTAAAATGTGGTTTATTCTTCTTTTGATATTTTTTCATGTGCATTATTAAAGACATAGTATCATCCTACACAGGAAATTTTCAATTCACGTTTTATGATAAGTACTTCTGTCAATTCAGTGGTGTTTCTCTAGAACGACGTATAACACTGCTTTTAACTGTTATACTAACTACTAAATAGAGAAAACTGGTTTAAAGCGTTTTATTGAGCAACACACGCTATATAAAAGTTTTGTTATTCAGAAAACTGAAAATCAAAATTAAAGAAAGGAAAGAGGACACCCATCTGTTTCTAGCTCATGTGGCTGGATAAAGTCGATACATCAGAAAGCAATATTAAACGACCAATATCCTTATTACAACAGCAAAATTTATTAATCTTTCAGGTGAAACCTTACAATTTACATAACTAGCTGAATTAGAAAGATCTACTATAAGTAAAAGGTCACCGGAGAGTTATAGCATTTTAAGAATAACCTATAGTTTATTAACTATTCAGATAAATTCTTAATGGTTAACGAGGCATCTCGTCCAGCTGACAAAAGTGAAGGCAATATCAAAGAAGTATATCTAAAACTACCTTTTTTGAGAAAATTAATCGGCATCAATAATCGTGATTTGTATTTAATCAATGCTGAAATTACATTAACATATTGTGCAAGTGTTGCTAACAATTTAATAATGACGCGTTTTGACCTTCCAGGATCCTCAGCAGAGGAGGACGGCAAACTGACTAAAAAGGATCAATTCAGAAATGCATATATGAGAAAAGCAAATTTATATATGTTACTGCCGGCTTTAGTAGTCTCGCTTACACTGAACTTGATTTGAAATGTCAGTTGCATCAAGCTCGAAAACTTGATTTGAAGAATTGTGTGCCATTGTTTTAATTTAAGCATTAATTAACGGCATTTACTTATTTTTTGGCATTTTTCTGTTAATATGAAACAACGAACGTCTTTCAAAATTTTTGAGAAATTTCGGTTTAAACTTGTTCATCGGAAATACGGTCTTCATTCAAAATTTAATTTAAATCCAACATCTTAATCGAGATATTACTTTGATATTAATAATTCTCAATTTTATTTATATTTTTTTGATCAATTTTTTCCTTAGGAATAACTGATCGAAACATTTTTCGTTTACCGCTTGTTCTAGGTATGCATGATTTGTAGATTTGCAAAACAATGCTTAAAATGTTTTGTGATATTAAGAAAAGCTCTGTTTGCGTACTCTAGTTTCACTGTGATTCGCTATAATTTCTTAGATCCAATAAATGCTAACTCCAACTAAGATAGGCCTAACTGCTGGATTGCGATTCAATTTTCTTTGACTCGATTAATGTGTGCGAGTCTGGTTAGCTTTGGTTTACTAGGCTTTTCTTAGCCTGCTCAATAGAAAAAAACATCCTGGCGCTTTACTGTTCTTCAGCATATACCTAAATTTTGGCAATAACTGCCATTTAAGATTAAAGGAAAGTATGCGATGGAGCTTAGTAATGGGCATGTATTTAACACTACGGTAATTTATTTGCCAAAACAGTTTCCTAGCAATTATCAGCCTCCGTGTATTGTTAATCATAGAGCTCCTTGATACTTACAACAGCTTGTCCTAGGAATGATAAACTAATTTTTTATTGAGGTTATGTCAATTTAATTGGCAATAACATGAGCGTCATTGGAGTTAAAACTGGCAATTTTTGTTAAACAAACTAATCGAATTATATTACATTTAATTTTTGGCATTGATATTAATGAATGAATTGCGTATGCCTTTTTTCATAAACTTTTAGCAACTCAGAACCGCCTTCGGTGAATATGGATATAACAACCGGTCATCTTATTTTGGTATGCTTTATTATACAAAATAAAATTTTGTAAATGCACAATATTTCAAATCTATAATAGTCAAAATATTGAGGTTTTAATTGGACAAATTTACTTAGGTCAGAGTTATTTGAATTTTTTATCTGTATGTGATGACAATTTAATGATTTTAATAACAATTTTCTACTTCGGAATTTGCAACGAATGTTTATTTAGGATCAAATTTTCAATGCAACAGATAATGTTGGCAATAATATCAAATTAATTATTTACATGAACTTATTCATTTTCCAATTTGGCTTATCCTTCTGTTAGCTAGGTAACAGGAGGCGCTTATCATTAACAACAATTTCTGGTCCAACTGTTCTATACGTTTGCTCTTTGATGTACCATCGCCGTAGTTTATAGCCTAGAAAGGCCGATTTATTTTCGTTGAGTATGATCTTAGTATACCACTTACATATCCTGATCGCCAAGGTATTGAAATAACTTCGCTGGATGGCGGAAGCCACAGCGGAGATAGGCCAACATTTGTCTGGCCGGAGACTACTATTGGCCATATCCATATCTTGACCACCACAATCTGTACACTCACTTCCGTATATTCGCTTGGCTGAGCAGCGATCTAATGTGGTCTGACAGAAATCCAGTTCCATTAGAGAGGCTTCGTTAATTTTAACATATGAACTCATAATAGGTTGACAAATTCTGGTTTAAAAATATTTTATTTATTCACTGTCCTTATATGGTTTTCTTAATGGTTTTAAATATATGCAAAATGCGCGAATGTCTTTGTGACAATAGATACTATACATTATGACTCTCTAATTACTCCTGTTCGAATTGGTTGTCTTGATTTTATTGCATAATTCCGTGGATAGCAGCCTTCATATTAAATATATAATGTGGATGTATATATATTCTTTGTGCACACTCATTATTATACTTAGTGTCAATCGAAATGACACTAACTGGCATCAACATTAGCATTCCTAAAATGTGACTTGGCAGACCAAAGTTAAAATATTGATTAAAACAAAAGTTATAAATCGTCATAAAACCTAGACAAAAATAAAATTATCAAGTTCATTTGCCATTATTTTAATGTTCCATACGAAATTTTCTTCGTCTGGTGGTTTGTTAATGATTTTATAATAATTATTGTTTCTCTCTTAGTTCTATTTTTGAATATCCCATTGATTCTGAGGTTTAAATGAATCAATTGCATTTCCTTATTCAATAATTCATTACCTACCCACTATTAACTTAGCTCATCTATGTTGAGAAGTGTTGTGGACGTTGAAATTTGACCATTTTATGTAATTAAACGAATATCGATTGCGAGGGCGGTAATGAAAATTAATTAAATCAAGGTTGCGATCTTGATATAAACACCTGAACCATTATTTGCATACATTTGTCAGTATAAACTAAGTGCTGTATAGTGTCGAAAAGGCAATTCATCCCGGAAACCAGTTTCGCCCTTATTGGGAATTATGCACGTACTGTCCAGAATTTTCGACGTACAGAGCTCGAACCTGGGCACGTCTGCTTCAAAATCTGTTGTTCTAACTACTAAGCCAATCTGCCGTCCTTAAAAAAATTAATTCATCCAGTAGACCGATTTCGTACTTTTTGGGAAATCATCACGTACTGGCCAGAGTTTGGCGATGTCAGGGTGACTCAGTGGTTAGAGCAACAAATTTTGAAGCAGACGTTCTCAGATTCGATACCTATCCGTGGCAAACTCTGGACAGTACGTGATGAGTTCTCAATAAGTTGGGAATCGGTCTACTGGATGAATTGCCTTTTAACACTATACAATTCTTAGTTTATACTGACAAATGTATGTACATAATGCTTCAGATGTTTATATAAAGATCTCAACCTAGGTTTAAATTTGATGTTTATAGTCGTTCTGTTGTTTAGATGCTTTGATATTATTCTTTTCTAATCCACAAATTACTGTTATTTTGACAGATAATTATAAATTATTGCCTATGTAAACCATAATTTTTTTGCAAAAATCTGAATTACATGGCACCACAGTATAATTAAATTTAATCAGCCAGTATTCTTCCTTCAAATTAATCTTTGTCTAAGTGTAGCAAACAAAGAAAAATAATTAAAATATTTCGTGAAATCATTTTTTGATATGTTAAAATAACAATAGCAAAGCATAATTTGTGGTGTAAACAATAGTCAATGTTTATGCATACCTTCGTTCTCCAGTCCACATACACTCAAAATGCTACCGGCAATGTGCTACCTATTCTCAAATTATTTTTGTTTTTTCTACTTTGAAGAAAATACATCTTATACGAAAACAATTTTTATGACTTCTTCTAACCTGTAACTCAAATACATGCAGATTACAGACAAATGCTGTTTAAGTTTAGCACGTTTAGGCTTTTTCATTTCTCTCTTCGCATGCTTTCAACATTCTCCTGACTGACGCATATCAATCATTTACTCGTGTTCAGTGCTGCGTCAATGCCTGCAAAATTGAATTTAGCAATGACATGAATATACCGTTTTTTCACTTCTTAAGAGTAGGTTACAAACTGGCGTTAAAATTTGTTTTTAGAAGCTGGCATGTGCCCTAGTTTTGCATCCTTTCTCTGTTTATTCTTGTTGCTTCAGCCGAGGCCAACCGTGGAGAAATGTGTTTAATATTGTAAAATTCACAAAACTCAACTTTGTGATTTGCAAAACAAAGTACTGAATTGCAGTTTTAGTTTACATTTTTCGTCGCTTTATCGGGCTGATAGATTTTTTTCTTGTTGTAGACAATCAAGATTAAGCAATTATTGCCATCTAGATTATTCTTCAAGATAGTACATCCATAGGAAATCACTGCGGTTATCCATAACACACAAAATCAAGAAAACTGAATATACTTCGAGGCATATTTTAATACCATTTTATTTAATCATGTGTGTGTGTATCTATTAACAATAGAATTTTAGAAAGACTACTAGAATCTGTAAAGGTCCGCGTGACTCTAAGATGTGATCCGTTTAACCCATGCGTTTCGCGTTCTTACACGAAATTCATTAATAAAAGCCAGTTTTATGCTGTAAACCTTTGAAAGATCAATTAAATAACGTGAGAAAAAACTATGATGCACTGTCCTAGCCATATGTGTGTTAAAACAATATAATTTCAATCTTGAACACTAGAAGAAATAATAAAGATAATAACTTATTTGTTCCTGCAGACTTAGGTATGACATCCTGGACCTAAATGTATATGCTTGTAAGTAGAAAGTAAAAACAATGTAAAAATATGATTAGTGATATATCTCTTATTTTTTAATTTGTTTATTAGCTAGGCAAATTTCTGCATATTTGAAATAAATAATTGCATTTAAGTAGATACTAATCATGGAAAGTATTAATAATTTTTCACTAATTAATCTACACAACACGTATAATCATCAATTTTCAGGGCAATTTCGGTACAACCAGCATGAGGTAATGAAATTTGAAGAGCATTAGCTTTCAGGTTAGGCAATTTTATTTTCCCGATTGACCTATTTACTTTACTATCTATCCATCCCTTTATCTGTCTCTATTTATATCGAACTTTTTATTTATCAATCAGTCTTGTAAACTGCCAATATATCTATTGACCTGTCTAAAAATTTGTTTATATGGTTCTTTGTATATCTTCTCTTTTCTCTTTTTTTATATTAGCACTTTTGCATATCATTTTGTTTCCTTTCCTTCATCTACCTTTGCATCCATTTTTAAACATTTTTTTATTATTTAAACATGAGTCTACATGAATATCTATATATTGTCATATATATATCTATTTCTTTTGGCTTATCTATCTATTTATAGATCCAGCCCTTGGCTAATATTTCTTCTTTTATTTTGACGAATATTTTATGTTTGACTCGCGTTATTTCTTCTCGTTTTCTTAAAACTGAAGCACGTTGTTAATTCCTTTAATCGTTACATCTAAATGTAAATTTACCTCATTTTCCATTTCAGTTTATAAAAATGAAGTCAAAAGTTTTCCTACCGTTGTTTTTTACCATTAAAAAATCCGTTGTAAAATTAAAATTTTTGAAATCTCAAATTTCGTAGTTTTACAACTAAACATAATAAAGCAGTTTATCGCATACTCATTTAACAAAACGAAAAATAACTTTGTAAATAAAAATAATTGGCGGTTAAATTTTTTCATACGTAGAACTGCTATTCGTAACGGTAAAATTAACGACGTTGTGTAAAATCAAGTTAACTAAATGCATGTCATCACCACACAGTTTAACCACTTGCAGAGTGTCATAATATCGTCAGCACTCCGCGTCCTTACGAATACTACACATACTCTTTAAGTTACAATGAAAGAAAGCTCGTTCAGCCACTTAACTAAAAACTCGTAACTGAACTGGTATGTAATCAGTAAACAAAATTATGATATTCTTTGTATATTAGAGCGTAAAATGTTCATAATAGCATGTTTATACAGGGCGCTAGAAGTTTCCAATTTGACAATATTTCATTTTAAATAAAATATTTAAATCGTTTTTAAGCAACCCTTTTTAATTTCAAGTCGATACTTCTGTATCGGATGAACATCGATATCTTAAAGGCATTAAAAATAAGAAGCCTTATGATAACAGACAAATCATATGGAATTGGAATTAAGCAGTCTTTGCGAAATTGTCATTGTTACATTCATAAGTGAATAAAATCACCAATGGTGGAGGTTGCATGAAAACTTTACCCTTACTTGATATACATAATATCTTGCAGAGCAAAAGAAGATCGTAGGAACATGGTACTATCACCCTCTAAACTGAGCAGGAAAGTAAAATTCGTAGATTTGAATTATAATACCATTTACATGCTCGGTATATATATATATATATATATATATATATATATATATATATATATATATATATATATATATATAATTTATAGTGTGTTGAGTTTGAAGTCGCATTGTCGAAAACTTTATAGGAAGGTAGCTCCACTACTGCAGTTTTACACATTCGTATAGTAGATTATACCGTCAAATGTTCTCAAATTCCTCACCCAAATATATAGTGGAGAAAGGGCTCATACCGGCTTCTACTTATGAGTCGCCAGTAAGCACGAAACGAATGTGCACATGAGATTATACCTTCCGTCCATTTTGACTTTGATATATCCTTCTGGTCATACTTAAATTAATTTGTTACTAGGTTTACTACACCTAACGCACAATTAAATATAAGAACCTTTATATAATTAAACGAACATAGGTTGCGCGGGTGGTGATAACAATTATTATAATCAAGGTTGCGGTCTTGATATAAACACCTGACCCATTAATTGCTTACATATGTCAGTATAAACTAAGAATTGTATAGTGTAGAAAAGGCAATTCATCCAGTAGACCGGTTTCGTCCTTATTGGGAACTCATCATGTACTGGCCAGAATTTGCCGCGGACAGGACTCGAACCCGGGCACGTCTGCTTCGGAATCTGGTGCTCTAACCACTGAGCCATCCTGCCGCACCAGTGGTTAGAGCACCAGATTCCGAAGCAGACGTGCCCAGGTTCGAGTCCTGTCCGCGGCAAATTCTAGCCAGTACATGATGAGTTCCCAATAAGGACGAAACCGGTCTACTGGATGAATTGCCTTTTCTACACTATACAATTCTTAGTTTATACTGACATATGTAAGCAATTAATGGGTCAGGTGTTTATATCAAGACCGCAACCTTGATTATAATAAATATATGAACCGTTTTAGGCCATTTCCTTACCATTAGCACTAGACACTCTAAATCAAAAGTAATAATTGAATCCTTAGAAATATCAAGAGTGTATTAACTCTCATTCAAAACCAGTAGTCTAGTGTATGTTATTGGAACCATGCGCCCAATCGATGTAAAAAGATAACAAAGAGCTGCATGTAAATATGGACTGTTTATAGCAGCCTGATGATGGTGCTGGATCGAATGCACGTAAACGTAGCCAGTAAACAATGATTTAACAATAATTGATTGCGCGGGTGGTGGTAACAATGCTTTAAATCAAGTTTGCGAGCTTGAAGTAAACACCAAACCCATTGTATTTAGCCAGTCTTCGAACAACATAACAAAACTACCGCCAGTTTGCCGTCGTACTCTGATGATGATCATGGAAGGTCGAAACGCGTCAGTGCGTTGCGGCTGGCGGTAGTTTTGTTATGTTGTTCGAAGACTGGCTAAATACAATGGGGTCGGTGTTTACTTCAAGCTCGCAAACTTGATTTAAAGCATTGTTACCACCACCCGCGCAATCAATTATTGTTAAATTGTATTGTCTATATACGTATATGTGGCGAAAGCTGCAAACAGTTAATGTTCGTGACTGCATAGAAATTGTGCAGCCGACATTTCCAGTCAAGTTCAATGTATGCAAGACTGCTAGAGGTGAGAACCGCATATCTAAATTTGATTTCCATATATATTCAATGCGGTTTGATCCTCGATAGTCAGTTTGCCGTCGTACTCTGATGATGATCATGGAAGGTCGAAACGCGTCAGTGCGTTGCGGCTAGCGGTAGTTTTGTTATGTTGTTCGAAGACTGGCTAAATACAATGGGTTTGGTGTTTACTTCAAGCTCGCAAACTTGATTTAAGAATTGTTACCACCACCCGCGCAATCAATTATTGTTAAATTGTATTGCCTATATATGTATATGTGGCGAAAGCTTCAAACAGTTAATGTTCGTGACTGCATAGAAATTGTGCAGCCGACATTTCCAGTCAAGTTCAATGTATGCAGGACTGCTAGAGGTGAGAGCCGCATATCTAAATTTGATTTCCATATATATTCAATGCGGTTTGATCCTCGATAGTCAGTTTGCCGTCGTACTCTGATGATGACCATGGAAGGTCGAAACGCGTCAGTGCGTTGCGGCTGGCGGTAGTTTTGTTATGTTGTTCGAAGACTGGCTAAATACAATGGGTTTGGTGTTTACTTCAGGCTCGCAAACTTGATTTAAAGCAAAGTAAAAAAAGATTTTTTAACACCGCATTTCCAATGATTAGTATGAACGATGTTGAAGCCTTTGGAAGAAAAGGACGAATACGCACCCAGCCTGATCGAAGAAAACAGAGATGCATACGTGGAAATGGTGATCAATCGGATCTTTTGGAAACTGATAGTTCAAAACAACAGCCCGTGAACGCATCTCGCAGAAATTCATCATATGGAACTCGCACTGGTAACAACCCTTCAAAAATATTTTGCCGGTCATGCAGTGGTGACTTGGCACACATTTAACTGGAATGATTGTAGACGCATAGCGTCATGTATTCGTAAATTAATGACGAGACTGATTAAGGAATCCTTTTGCAATTTCATCAAGAGATGATATTATGAATGATGCAGCCGAGAATAAATCGTTACTTTTGATTTTGAATACAGCATTAGTGAATGGTAAGCAAAGTCGATTGCACGAATAAGAATCTGATGCTAGCTCCAGTAAAATATTAGGAATATTGAATTGAGATCGAATTATTAGTGGCCTTATTATCCTTTTAGTGGTTAATTAATTATTGATTATACAGTCCTTCTAAATTTCATCCGTTTACTGTGCTTCTTTTTACCTTTTAATTTAGGGCTCTTAATGAGTTTAACGCTCGTTAAAGGAATTTTATCTTTTTGTTTGTTTATATTGCTTATTCCCTTATTGATTAATTGTTATAATTTTCTTGTCTTACTATCACTTATTTTATTTATTTTCTTAATTAAGCTTCATATTTTACTAAATTTTGTTCATATACCCAAACATGCTATCTTGCCTTGCCCATTCTCTATCTATTGAGATCGCCTTGGCAAAACATCTTTTCAACTGCAAGGAATAAAACAATTAGTCTGACACATGCAAAGGGTAAATTAACATCCATTAACTACATCTTCACTTAGATGGATGTGCATGTTCATTAATTATATTGAAGTAAATAATTTTTACCTCTATATACACGCCCACGTGTACATACGTGTCATTTACTAATCTAATAAAATGACAACAAATGTTATTAAATAAGTGAAATCTCACACGTGCATGTTTCGTCTTCTTTAAACTATTAACACTTACCTTAGCATGAGGCTATTAAGAGTGTATTTAATTTATTTTGCTCCAAACTCAAAAATATGAGAGCAACCTGAATTATGTCATTTCACATGGTGAGTATAAAAAAATAGTCGTACGCATTTAAATAATAAATTAATATTCAATCATTCTAGTTTCACTGAGTTGGTTGTACACAGCAGTTACGGACTTACACACATACGTGAGGCGAACCTATCTAATAAAACTTCAGTTAGCCATTATGAGACAAAACAATCAAAAGTATAAATGACATTAAAATTATTAAAAGAAAATTACTGGAACAATGAAAGCTGCGTTAGTCAAAATGCAGATCAGGTATTTTCAATTAATCCAGGTGCGCAAAAACACAACTCCTTCAAGTATAAATGACATGACTGATGGAAATATTACACTTTCTGTATTAGCTTGTGTCAAAGACTTTTGATGTACTATGGAATGAAATACTTTCGCCAAGGAAAATAACTGAGACATGGACAGTGTTACTCTGTCAAATATTTTTTGAGGGTTGCGAAGTGTGGGCGTCACAATAATGAATACCACGATTTGCGATCGTGGGTTAATCCCCGTTTACCAGTGCGAATTGAGTTCATCTTCGTGATGGCTGGGTACTGATTCGTCCATTTCCTCCAAAGGCGTCAACGCCGTTCATACTAACCACTCGAAATGGAGTGCGGTCTAATCCTTGTTGACGGGCAACATTTCGATTCTGAATTTCCCGAATCAACATCAGACCTCTAATCACATTTACACAGTACACTAGTATTGGTATGAACGATGTTGAAGCCTTCGGGTGTCGAATCAGTACACAGCCACCACAAAGACGAGCTAAATGCGTACTTGGAGATTGGGGATCAATCGGATCTTTGCGAAATTGATAGTGCAAAGCGACAACCCACGATCGCATATCGTGGTATCCATCATTTATTGTGCTAGTCACAACACAGATCAGATAAGAAAGGCTTGCCGTCCCCACTAATTGTTACCAGTGGTAACGTGCTATAAAATTGTCAGCATTTTGCGAATACTATTATACCTCGTAGTTATTTTAGAACGAAGAAAATCTCGTTTAACCACTTATGTGATGACGTAACTAAACTGTTACGTAATCACAAACTTAAATTATTCACTAGAACGTGGTTATACATGGCACTAAAATAGTCCACTTTAGCCACACTTTATTTTAAGTGTAATCATTTAGTACATTGGTAAGTGAATTTTAGACAACAAGATTATTTAGTTAACTTGCTTGTATTTATTTTGTATCATCAGACTATCAGCTTAAGCACACATAATGTTCTATATAGGATTTCCCAACTAGAAGTCATTTTGCCAGACAAATACGTCTTATTTTAATCACTTATTTATATGAGTTAGCTCGTATAAATCGCACCCCTTTAATAAATCCAATTACAAACAAGTATTATTTCGTATACACTTCTGCGGTTCACCTGCTGCGTCTGCCATTTCTCTGTCTGCATCATTTCAACTCGTGCTCTTTTGCAGGGAACCTCCCTTATATTCAAGTCAGCTCAAAATAGGGCCAAAGGAGCGTTATCGACCTCAAAGGTGACTGTTGCAACATTACACACAACACCCATTCGCGCAGTTAATTATTTGTTTTATCCTGTTTGTCCATCGAGTGTTAGTTCGAGTGCGTCTGGGTTCAGTCTTAGCAATCAGTCTGTCCTATCAGCATAGCGCTATGTCTTGGCACGTTATTATACATTTAATCCAGTTTGCCCATCGTGTGACATTTGAAGTATCTTTGGATTCATTTGTTGGTGATCGGCCAGTTCTACACACAGACCACTCTGTTCTGTCATTGTATGATACGCTTTAATCTGTTTGCACGTCATCCTGTGGCACAAGTACCCTCGGATTCATATTTAGTAATCGGCCAGTCCTTCACAGCGAGCACTCGCTCTTGACATTTTTTATATACTTTGACCGTGTGTGGTAGTTCAAGTGCCTTTAGATTAATTTTGGTAATCGGCCAGTCCTATTCGTAAGGCGATCTGTCTTGACACTATTTTATATTTCACCCCATTTGCTCATCTTATGCTTTTGAATTCAACTTTTAGTGATCGACCAATCCTACCAATATTGTATTGTCTGCCTTGACACTGTATTATATATTTTATAGATTTACTCGACTGTTCGATTACAAAGAGTTAATCCTTTTGATTTACGTTTATCAAAAGTTTTTCTTCATTAATATAAACCAATTTTTTAATGAATCCAAGTTGTTGTCGATTTTATAATTCGCCATATTTACAAATTAAATGAACATATATAGGGCATTTGACTGGGTTTTTTCGAGACACCAATCTCTACATTTCCTTCAAATTCAGATAATGTTGTCCATAAACGAAATAGATTTTATATGTGATATATATTAATCAACCAATTTGTGCGTAGATTCCACAAACTGTGCCGCTTAGTTTCGATGCATAAAATTAAAATATTTTAGGATGATTTTAAAAAGTGCAATTTAAAATCTAAATCTGCTACATGGCAACGTGAACAACAAAATCGCACCGTCGTAGCATCCCAATAGCGAGCTTCATCGACTCAAACTTTGGCGTCCACTGATACTGTGAGTTGACAAATGATATGAAAACAATAAACTGGGAGAAATGCGTCGCAATGTTACATTATGAATGCTAGGGAAAGACGACTTTTTCTTTCTACCTAAAGTTGAACTACGCATTGCCCAGCAGTAAGCATAATTGACTCATTATCATAAATAGAGTGAACGAAGAATTATTAAACAATTAAGATACAACAATTAAAATAGATTCATGGAATCAGATGAAAGTGCAGATGTCGCCGTAATGAATGCAAATGTGGATGTTATTCGAGCGAAAAGCATACCTAATAATGAACCGAAAATTAAACCGAGCCATGTTAATATAAAAATGTCATTGATTACTTAGGAAAGAATATGCCTTGCAACTAAAGATGCATGTGAAACAATTCAAAACAGCATATATGGTACGAATTCTAACAAAGACAATAACGTATTAAGGTGTCTTACACAAACTGAACCGATTGCTACGTTAGTGACAATTACTTTTGGTATAATTTGAACACATTTCTTGCTAGGTATGCATACCTAATATACAATAGCATATATATATATATATATATATATATATATATATATATATATATATATATATTAGTTCTCCGTACAATATGAATATATAACTAAGAATACTTTATACCTTATAGCATTAACTGACCTGGAAACTGATATAGTCCACAATTGGCGCACTGCTGTAGAATACCAGTTGTAAATATATAAGTAATATGGCGGTATTTCAAGTCTATAACAGTGAAGGTCTTCTCTTCGTTTTGCTCTGTGTATGTAACAACTTCGAGGACGCATTTTCCAAGGAACATTCTGTTAGCCTTTGTTATTCTCGAAAAATAGGACCGCGAATACGCTATGCACCACCATAATGAGCGAAGTAACGGAGGTTAGGCTTACTAATTCTCTGAATTGTGTCACTCAACACTCTACGATGCTCACATTTGATGCGCCTGCTTCTGCTGACTACATCGATTCTTTTAAAACGTAGTCTGATTTGAATCGAAAATTTAGACAAAAATTATCTCTAGCACGTTTGGAATTGTCAGTGCACAACACATGTCTTTATACTAATCCATTTGCAAAATAACACGAATAATTTTTAATATGGACAAAACAATGTGAAATATCTTAGAATTTATAGGCATAATTAAATTACTAAGATATGTGTTAACGTCAGTAGATCTAAATAAGGGTGACGGTTTTAAATGTTATTCAGGAGACAAAGCGATAATGCTGACGGAAAGAAATCTAGGTCACTGAAAACAAAAGTCAAAATAACACCTCTAAATATGGCAAACGTAGGATAACTGATAACTTTCATAAATCATTTTTTTCTGTATCTTCTTCAGTGTCCATAAATGATATACTAAGTAAACCAATGAAGAAAGAAACCTAGATCACATATTATAAATAACAGAAATATATATTTTTTCGTTTTTTCGTTGAATGTGCTTGTCTTTTTCTTTCATAATAGCTATATTTTGATTTAAAATATTTCAGCTCAGTTGCTAACACACTATCCGAGATGAAGGAAATATTCTCACGCAACTGCTACCAGAAAAAAAGAACAAATATATATACGAATGATAGTAAAAAATTGTCAATAAAGCAAAATAGTAGAAATTGCACAAAAATAAGCCAGAACCGACAAAAAGTTGTAAAAATACACAATCTAAAGATTATGCGAATATTCTTGAGCAGGAATGTAAAAAAGCGTACCAATTTTTATAAACAAACACATAAGAACAAACGAAATATATTTCTCATAAATCAACTTTGCGAGCTTGCGATAACGCTCAATGCCATTGTACCTAGCCACCCGTGTCAGTACGTGTGACTAACGGTAGTTTTACTGTTGTTAGACTGGGTTGGATACAATGGAATTTTCGTTTGTCTCAATATTGCAAATTTGATTTTAAGTATTTCCAATCTCCATCCGCGACTTAAATGATTATTTTTTGAACAAAATATTTGTTTATAAAACTAAAAATTTAGAATACGAAGTTGCTGCTAACACTTATCGTAATAATGTATGTAAACCTGAAGTAGAAAAATGTCTTGTTAATCAACCTGTCATAGAGCGAACGGTAGATTTGATAATTTATAAAACTGATAAGAACTGGGTTTGGTATTTATTTGAAATCCGTAAACATGATTTCTTTAATCATTTTCACAGCCCGCATATGCAATAATTTCTTAGTTACATAATCAATTTTACTTGTGCCTTTGTGTGTATCTGTGTATGTATTTGTTCTCTTTCTCATATTGCTGATATATGTATTAGTAAATTATATGTGTGTGTATAGAATAGCATTCTTAGTTTGTCTATATCTATATAATTTTAATCATTTTCTGTTTGATATCAGTCTTATTTAGAGGAACATTTGCGTAATCGAGCTCGCTTGGACGCCGATTGGGAAGCAATTTCTGCTTATGAATCGGAAGACGCCTCACCTTGTCTGGTTGCCATGCAACCGGGAAACATTGAAAAGAATCGTGCTGGTGTTCCTCCTCCATGTAAGTAAATTAAATAGTGTTTTCTACGACGTGTTTAAGAAATCTGAATATCTCTACTGCACAATTCACCGCAACATAAAGCAAAGTGCTGATTATTGTGCACTAATTATTTCGTAAATTGGTTCCATGTGTGCCGGCGCCAATGTAGTTTTCGCTATGGATAATTTGATGCCCGTCATCGCTCGTATCGTTAACAATCGTGTTCATTGTAGTCAACAGTTAAGCATTAAAAAAATGAAATATTTGACCGGAAATTCTTCAATTTAACTACTTTAATTGACGTTATTGTATATCACTGGACATAGCTACTTATTCGTCGGCCTGTTTGTATGTAGTTGTGTTAAACAATTAAGGTATCACGCACGCGTCTATTATTACGCGTTTCGTATATTTGCAATGCATTGCCCAAGCGGTGTTGCATCCATTATTTTTTATTAATTCTAGTCCCGCTTCCTTTTTCTTTGCATTAGATATCACTTAATTTTCTTAAGTCATGTTAATCACTAAAAGGAATGTCTATTCATTTCCAATTTTACTCCAATTACAGAATATATATATATATATATATATATATATATATATATATATATATATATGTGTATGTGTGTGTGTGTTTGCGTGTGTGCAGTCAATGAAAATTAAAAAGTGCTCCAAATGGCAAAAGCAATTTATTAGGAACTCATCAGATACTTGTCAAACTTTGCCGCAACTGGAGTTCGAACCGAGGCACATTTGCTTCTGAGTCTTGGACTCATTTTCTGCGCAAACCCTGCCGTACACTGAGCTCTCTTTTCGCTTATATACATTTTTATGTTTTTGTTAGTCTTTTCATCCAAATGAGTTTAAAGGGCATCTGTTTAAGCCTAAACTTGTGGATATCCACCCTCGATTTGTCATCAAAGAAAAGAAAGGACGTCTGGGAAAGTCATACTGGATTGAAGTCTTATGGCAGGATTTTGATTATATATATCTATAGTTAATATTAACTAAGCATTGCATAAGGTAGCAATGTTAGTTCATCAAGTAGCCCAGTTTCGTCCTTAATTTTAACTCGTCAAGTATTTGCCAAAATTCACTGCAACCGGTGCTTGAACCGAAGCACTTTTGCTTCGGAGTCTTGTACTCATACCACCGCAAACCATGCAGACGTTTACATTTGAAAAGTGTTTTTTGTGTGCGGCAGATATGACGCATAAATATGAGTCAAACTAAGAAGCAAATGTGCCCGGTTTGGGCCCTGGAATTTTATAGTTCCGACAAATACTTCACTAGTTGCGACCATGGATTAAAGCGTTATAATAGATGAATAGCGTTTGCTATCTTTTGAAATTTTTGTTTATACTGGCAGTATATATATATATATATATATATATATATATATATATATACCCTCATCATATAGTGGCATAAAATTTACCTAACATGGCTAGAAAACAAACTCAGATATGCAATAAACTCTCTACGCAATAAATTTCCTACATTTAAAGAAACTAGTGATTTTGTTTAATTAAAAAGAAGAGGTTTTACGTTGTTTCACATTAAGCCAATTAAAACCTTCCTTTGTGTACCAATTTTTTCGATTTATTAACAGATTGGACTATTTTCACGCGCACATTCATGCTTTTGACTTTTATTTGCAATTCGCATTGTCTTATAGATCAGCCATCTTGTAGACGAACGTTTCGTCCTTATAGAGCAACTAATCAATAGCAAAGACGAATTTCTGCTAACGAAACACTAATTATTTATCAAACAGTTTACCATGCATCCGTTAGAGCGATGCTTATTATTGTCCTTTCAGACACTTTGCCACACAGTGCCAGACAATAAACATGCTATTTGACAATTCTTTAAATCAAGTTTGCGAACTTTAACTAAACATCAATCCCATTTTATTTAACCAGTCTTCAAACAACATAACAAAACTACCGCCATTCGCACGCACTGACGCGTTTCAACCTTTTATGATCATTACCAGAGTACGACGGGAAACTGACTAGAAAGGATAAAACCGCATTGCATATATATTGAAAGCAAAATTTACTATGTGGCTCTCATCTCTAGTAGTCTTGCATTAATAGTACGTGACTGGAAACGTCGGCTGCATAATTTCTATTCAGTCACGAACAGTAACTGTTTGTAGCTTTCGCCACACACATATATATAGACAATACAATTAAACAATAATTGATTACGCGGGTGGTGGTAACAATTCTTTAAATCAAGTTTGCGAGCTTGAAGTAAACACCAATCCCATTGTATTTAACCAGTCGTCGAATAGAATAGCAAAGCCACCGCCAGTCGCACGCTAGTCAGTTTGCCGTCGTACTCTGATGATGATCATGGAAGGTTGAAACGCGTCAGTGCGTGCGACTGGCGGTAGTTTTGCTATGTTGTTCGACGACTGGTTAAATACAATGGGATTGGTGTTTACTTCAAGCACGCAAACTTGATTTAAGAATTGTTACCACCACCCGCGCAATCAATTATTGTTTAATTGTGTTGTCTATATAAATGCTATTTGATACTTGTTTTGCAAATCCATGTCTACCTGAGTAGGGAACTGGTTTTCATATTTATAGGAAAAAAGTCAGCTTATAAATAGAGGTTTTCATGAATAATTCTCTTGTGTGTGAATACAATTGCCTGGGTCTTTCCTCCTAGTTTGCGGGTTAATGTTATAAATGATCAATAGAATATTTTTCAAATTAGCGAAAAACACTCACTATTTTGTTCGACATGAGATTTGACAAAAGGGCTACTTGAACCGTTTTGTAGAAGTTTGTACTTTTAAAAACATATTGCTCAATATATGAAGTATTTATCAATTTACATAGGCGAAATATTGTTTACTTAGTTATTATATTTGTATGCTACTTTTACAACATTTAATTCTTGTGTCTATAATTTCTAAAATTGTATTTACAAAAATCATGCAATTTTTAAATGTTTACAAAAAGTAATCTTATACCGTTCTAAACCAATTTTTCCCTTAAGGTATAATGCCTTTGCAATTTCTGGTATTCTCAAGTCCTTCGTTATAAAAATCGAGAAGAGTTTATACGAAGTTTCGTTTTGGTCAATTTTTTGGTAAAAAATATGATATTGGAACGTCGCTTAATGTTTAATTGATGCTGCGTTTTCAAGTGGAACTGGATTTCCATAAAATTTTGATTTTCCTATCTGTGTGCTTTTGTGTGTATTGATGCATATATTAGAACTAGCCGATGTTCGCTTTTGTTTGGGAACATAGTAGTGTGTCTTGATGACATTTGACGGTTAATTGTCAGAAGATTGCGTGCAGTCTAATTTCTGATATCCCATATTTAAATTTTAAACATATAGAAATATATAAATTAGTGCAGTTTTATTAAAAATGCATTCAAAATTTCACATTCTAATTACTCATTTAGAACTGCCATGCTTTTATTGCAAAATCCATTTGCTGCTTTACTATGTTAATAATATGGCAAAATTTAAATTTATACAAATTCAAATTTACTAATCAGATGGTGAATCTTTCTTTTGTATCTGGTATACCTTTGTAATATTATAGATGAGGAGACGCGCGCTCGTTTACGTGGGCAGAAGAGCGACTACATAAATGCCACACTCTTGGTAAGTCGTATTCCAATTTTCCATACTATCCCAAAGTGGTAGATTAAATTTTTGCAGGAAGACATACGTATGACCGAGAGTGAGGCAATAATTCGTGTTGTTTGCTGTCGGGCGACATTCAATTTTCATAAATTTCGAATAGCATTCTAAATCATTTTCCATTTTAGTGTTTGTTTCCATTTGCGATTATTTCTGAACTGACTTGGTTGGGTATGGTGAATGGCACTGTAAATACACGTACAAGGATTTTCGCCGAAGTGTAAGTTTCTATGCTATCGGTCGCATTGTAGAGCGATTCGAATAACAAGATTAAAGTTATAAATCTCCGACTTCATATCTTAATGAACAGTGGAAACCGTTATTACGTTAAAAAATTAACATGCAATTAAACTATCCTATATAAATGTGCTAATAGGGCTTGGCTATCTAATTTTTAAATATTATATCATACGTTACTATTTAAAAACTGCTATTAGCATTAATAAGTAACCTATGGTAATTTCAAAAATATATTTCATGATAAACCAGAACATGTTTATTAAATCGTGAAATAATCCATTAGCAATAAATAGAGCTTAGTTTATATGCTTAATTTTAGTAATATCGCTCCACCGGAAGTGATTTGCTTTCGTATTTGTCTAACCCATAATTGCAAACAATGTAATTGGCGGGCCAAGTCAACTGACTGAATTACTTTAAACAGTTACGATTCAGTCAGTATTTGGCAACTTGTCAACTACACCAAAAGACTGTCTAGGTTAACTTAAATAAATGGCAGTACGTGTAGTAAATATTTATTTCACCATTGCGCCAACGAATTATTAGGTAGTCTTGCTGTTGTAGAAATTTAAAAAGTTTATAGCCCAACTATTATTTGCAAAGAGATGCTGGAGGCACTACATCATGTCATCGTATTTGCATATTGTTGGCTGTTTTTTAGTTTCTATATTGTGATAAAAATATGTTTAATAGTTCCATATTTTTTATTTTACTAGGGATCAATAAGCACAGTTACTGTTTAAGAAAGTTTTACTAGTTTAAGTTTAATTTGTCAGTAGATATTCGTAACACTATTCCATTTCCTCAATAGCCTCACGTATGCCTCGAGTCTTATTGTCAGTCTTATGAACAACGATCGTATTCATTTACGTGTATTAATTGGTTTAATTATGAAAACTTAACTTAATCATACGAAGTCTAATAATGGCCGTTAATAAGAAGCTTATCCAGTAGATTCTATAATATTATTGAATGGTTGATAGACTTCTACTACTTACTTGTGATGGTAAGACGTTACGTTGCGCAGGTTATAGTAATGTATAACAATCCTGAAAGGGCCAATATCTCCGTCAACAGTGTGAGGCCGTGCGTTTGTGAATGTCAAATTTTAGGCGAGTGTCGTGAACTTAAGGCACACTTTAAAGTTTGCCTTTGCCCTTTCTATGATGGCGTCAGTGGGCGGAAGACCTTTTGTTTTGTTAATATGCCGGTATACCTTAATTCTTGTTAGGTAGACTCACTTCAACTTGTAGCTTCATTAATGTTTGTATCTACAAGATAAGAACTATGTACACAACCAACTAGTCTAAAAGAAAGTGTGGTTTTATTATGTAACACGTCTAGTATGTATATAGGACAGATGCTATATGAATCATTCATACTCTTGGCTAATTGTAATTTGGTATTTATATAAAAGATTGTATGGCATCAAAAAAGGGTATGCTTCAAGATTTAAAGGCGGCTTCTTATTGAGTCCCTATCATTTACTTTCGAATTATTTATATAATTTATTTGTCTCTATGTATCAATAAATTTACTTCACCTAACTTTATTTACTTTTTGCAACTGATATATTACGACGATAAGAGAGGGAAGTTTTAATGATATATATTACCGATGAAAGTACGCTTCTTAGGCTCACAAAGTTTCTCAAACAAAAGTTTAATCCAATTGGCCGCTAATATAGTTGCATAATATATATAATGTCACTGAGATGAAGAGCATGCGTCATACAAAACATTATTTATTAAAATATATTAAATCTTTATCACTTTTAACAGGTTAATTTTATATGTGGATAAACTGTACTGGTAACGATACAAATAATGCGAGGTTATAGTGAAGGAATTGGCTAATTCGCCTAAATCATGAAATAAATCATTTCAGAATGAATAATTAACAACTTAGATAGCCTTGTAAAAATGCATAATTACATAAATTAGAATAACATCTTTTAAACTGACTACTGGTTTGTCTGAAAATCTATTTTTGCCACCATTATTAATAATGTATCGATTAACACGTAAGCTCATATTGAATCAAGAGGATATGCCAATGTCAACACAAATAAAAGGTGTAAATCCATTGACGCCTGCGCTTAAGTCTGTCTGGCAACATATCAAGTTGGCGCCAGAACCATGTCCAGACCCCTTATAACTTTTGGTCAAGTAGTTTATGATCTATGTGCTGTACTATCTCCCTTGTTCATGTGTATTTAAGCAAAATCATTGTAAATCCCTTATGGCGGGACATCTCGCCAATAAACGGGATCTTTTAAGTATTCATGATTACTATATCGGACATCTCTATATAGATGAAAATGTAAGTCGAATTTAAAGGATATCTTTAAAACCTGAATATTGTCTTGCATGCAGTTCTCATTAGGTCAATTCGACAAATCTCTTTATGGGTGCGTTTCATTGCATGCTCGTCTAAACATAGGTACGTTTTTACGTTTTAACTTCCTTATAGAAAGATTATTTTTGAACAATTAAGACATCATTCAGTACGCAGGTGGTGACAAAATATTGCATAAATAAGGTTTGTGACTAAGTAAACAGTGGAATTTGTTAATATTTCAATTTATAAAAACTTATTTTCAGTGTGAACCGGATTCAATATTGAGAATTCTATGGTTTTTATAAAAAATTGTATTTTTGATAGTTTTTCTCTTAATTCACTTTTCCATAAATAAGGCTATAATTTTAGTAGGTCATTTGCTGATTTCATTCTTTAATTGTCCATTATTTATTTCAACTTATTCATGCTCAATCTGGATGTACATTATTTTGTAAATTATTGACATTCTAAAGAGTATAGGAACATGTCAATTGCAGTAACTATCGATATTGTAGACTTTCATTAGTGTAGCTCTGCTGCACAATAAATCATTAGTTTTTTAAGTTCCGTTAGCTCATTCATTTGCTCATCATTAAGCCTTGTTAGTGTTCGTAATTTATAAGTTATAAGGTTAGTATGTATTAGGTGTTGCGAACCTAGTAATAAATTAGTTCAGTTGTAACGAGAAGGATAAACCAAAGGCAGCATAAACAGAAAGTATAATCTCCTGCACATTCGTTTGGTGCTTACTGGCGACTCATTAGTAGGAGCCGGCATTACGCCCTTTAACCACTATATATTTTGGTCAAGAATGTGGGATAATAGGACGGTACAATATCCTACATTCCTACAATCCCATATTTGTCACTCAAATATATAGTGGTTAAAGTGCGTAATACCGGCTCCTACTGATGAGTCGCCAATAAGCACGAAACGAATGTGCATGAGATTATACTTTCCGCTCATGCTGTCTTTGTTTTATCCTTCTGGTCCTAATTGAACTAATTTGTTACTAGGTTCGCAACACCTAATACATACTTGCATATATATTAGTTCTCCGCAAAAAACAGTATTTAAAGGTATAAGGTTGTTATCTGCTATGTTCACCTCAGACGAACAATTATTATATTTCACGTATTCGTTACTGGATTTTTTAAATTTTTATATAGTAACTTTTTTGACTGCATATATATATATATATATATATATATATATATATGCTTTATATGGCTCATTGCCTTTGTGTATGGCACAGTGTTTATTTTTTAGAAAAAACATTTATTTGAAGTATGCTTATTGTGGGTTTTTCCAAGTTTATTTCGCGAATACTTGCCGAAAAATATTCCAATCTTTCATTAATATTTCATTTGATTAGAGTAGCCAAAACGATTCATTAAGCAGAAATAACCAGACACGATCTCAATGCTTAATAGGTTGAATTTCAAGCATGAATATAACAAAAATATTGTAATCTGTGTTGCTGATTATTCTACAAAAAATCTAGGAAATATAAAATGTATATATCCTTCTTATTATTCAATTTTTCCCTTGAATATATATATATATATATATATATATATATATATATATATAATGTATCATCATTCTTTACAAACGTTTCGTTAGAACAAACGTCATTAATCGTGTACGTGCTGATGAGAAACAAGTGTCAATACTTTCCAGTTGACATTGGTTGCCGGAATGAACTAATTTTCATATATACACGACATGTACGTTTTTACTTTGAAGAATAATATTTTCTTCAAACGTACAGTGTGGACATGGTTAGCTTCATCGTATCAGTTCTAGTTGATTTTATGCACACCACTTATAAACAATTGGCTTAAATTCATTATAGAGAGCTTCGAGCTATCCATAAGGTATTTGTAAAGCCAGCTCCTCGTTCTTCCATACAAAATTAATTTGGCAACAATCCTGGTATACGCAAACAGAGTAAATAGCAATATGAAATTCCTAACTGCTATTTGGTATCAACATGAAACCCAGACAACCTCCTTCAGCTGACAATAGGATTGAAACGATTTATCACCATTTTCCATATAGAGTTGATCTATCGGCACCAATAATGAATTGAGGATAAATCGAGTAACACAAATGAATTTTCATAATACAAATGTAAATATAATTTTAAATGTACAGTGAATTATACAAGTAGATGCTAAAGATCGGATTCTGCTTTCCTCCCAATTGCTATTTGTCTCTAAGTTTGAATGTTTTTGTAACATTTACTTTTCTTGGACAAAAATCATTTACTCGGCCCTTCCAATCAATACCTGTTTCATAAAATTACAATCAAATGTTTAGTACCAGTGTGGAGCTCGGCTGTAACAAATCACATATTCAATATATACCACAAAGCCAATAAAGCACATTTTTCGGTACTCTTGGAGCCAAAGTTACGAAGGATTATGAGATTATATTACGCAATTGTGTGTTATGTATTGCGCCCTTAGTAACAAACGACTTAAAGTAGGATCAGCAGGACATACCACGATTAGAATGAAGGAAAGGAGTGATCTTATTTACGCAAACTTTTCTTGCTTCCTGGTAGTGCATCAGTAGGAAATGGTACTACGTCTTATACCCACATGTCCTAACCAAATATATAGTGTGTAGTGTGTTGTACGGGCTCCAATTTATGAGTTCGCAGATAGCACAAAACGCATGTGTACATCAGATTAAGCATTTCGTTCTTGCTGATTTTGGAATATCACTGGTGCTATTTGAAATAATTCGTTACTAGGGGCGCACCACCTAATACACAATTGGACTCAGTGGTTAGAGCACCAGATTCCGAAGCAGACGTGCCCAGGTTCGTATCCTGTCCGCGGCAAATTCTGGCCAGTACTTGATGAGTTCCCAATAAGGACGAAACCGGTCTACTGGATGAATTGCCTTTTCTACACTATACAATTCTTAGTTTATACTGACATATGTAAGTAATTAATGGGTCAGGTGTTTATATCAAGACCGCAACCTTGATTATAATAATTGTTATCACCACCCGCGCAACCAATGTTCGTTTAATTATATAAATGTTCATTTCAATACCACTTCCCCATGTAATGTGGTGTCTGTTCAGTAATGACAGATTGGGCATGGTTAGTTGGAACTTTGGGTCTAAATGGATGCCATATGAGCTCCACCTAAAGGAAAAATTGACTAACCAAGTTACATTAGTTAGTAAATAACTGAAAATCGTGTGTAGTGTAGTGTGCGGCAGGATAGCTCAGTGGTTAGAGCATCAGATTCCGAAGCAGACGTGCCCAGGTTCGTATCCTGTCCGCGGAAAATTCTGGCCAGTACTTGATGAGTTCCCAATAAGGACGAAACCGGTCTACTGGATGAATTGCCTTTTCTACACTATACAATTCTTAGTTTATACTGACATATGTAAGTAATTAATGGGTCAGGTGTTTATATCAAGACCGCAACCTTGATTATGATAATTGTTATCACCACCCGCGCAACCAATGTTCGTTTAATATAGTACTATGTTATATTTAATTGAATAGCATCAAGATTATCGCGAAATGTGATAACTGATATCGATCAAGGCCAGTGTGCATGCATTCGCTGGAGTAAAAGATATTCTGAAGTAGTTGTAATTCTTAATTTTGGCGTGATTTCGCCTATTTCGTAATCCATTTTGTTGCTACCAATCGGAGGCTCGGCATTTTGAAATTGATTGTTTTGGTACCGTTTACAGGCTCGACATATATTATATAAGGTGAGTCGACTTTAAAGTCACATTGTCGAGATCTTTATATGAAGTTAACTTTGTTACTGCTTAAATAAATTTGAGTATAGAAGTTTTTACGATCCATTTGTTCCACATTTCTTTACCGAATATATGGTGAATATAGGGCGTGGTACCGCCTCCTGCTGATGAGACGTCTTTAAGCATGAAACACGTGTTTTCATGAGATAATACCTTTCATTCGTGCTGGCTTTGGTATATCCATTTGGTGCTATTTAAAATATATTTTATTTGATACGCCATACTTCATATGTGATTTCTTAGCAACAAAAAATATAAAAATATATGATGCACTTGCTTTTAAATAGTATAAGACGGATCGCAACGTACAGAAGCTTCACCCAAATGATATCCAATTTTACTGGCCCAAAATTTACGGAAATAAAAGTATGGCAGTAATAAACAAGTCATCAAATTTTTTTCTTAATAAGAAATAAAATTAGGATTAAGATTGATAACGACATAATTAGCAGCAGTATCCTAATCACCTTTAAAAGTTTGTTTATCTGAACAAACAGGAAAAATGCGAATTTGTTTTCTGCAATCGGTGCAGCTACAAATCCGTAAGTCTTTACGGGTCAGAGATATCAGAAATAAAACAAATTGCCCGAGGTTAAAATTAGACAGACAATTGATATGAAAAAAAATTCAAGATGAGTGCAGACATTATCATCTTACGTTCACAGATTAACTAATAAAAATATATTACCATTAGCAAAGTCATATTAAAAAGAAACCAAAAACAATGCCGTCTTACGTAAGCTACATTCAACGCAATAAGAGAATAATTCTTGAAAAAAGCAAGAATTTTTATCACCACCCGAGGATTCAATGATTGTTTAAAAGAGACACCAGACAGGCATAATAAGTTTAAGTGTGAAATTGTGTTACAGAGCTGAAAGACATGAAATATCAAAATTGCAGAAGTTTATGCACATTCAATAAATCAATACGAGCGATTGAATCGGACATTCGAAAATACTCCAATGAGCAACCTCAACCAATCTTTCCACACGCATACCCAGACAAAGTTATTTATAAACACTATAAATCATATATATTAATGTGTAAATGACTTATTTTGTACTTTGAAAAAATAATCACACTTTCACGATTGTCACTCTAATTATAGAATTTAATAATAGAAACCTATGACTCATTAAACATTAAAGATGTAGAACCTCACGTGATTTTACTTAATATGATCAAAATTAAAAGTTTTTTGACTAAAATTATTTTTATTTTCGGTTCGGAAATATAGATTTAAAAAAAATATATATTAATATTATTAATGCATGCGAGCCTTAATAAATTTAATAGTACGTATTCCATGTTTAAAAATTAAAATAAATATTCCTCTTATGTGCGCACAATAGAGAGTATTTTGAAATGATTTAACCCGCACATGTAATGCAGATAATTTACGAATTTTATTTAATTAAACACTCTTGACATACCAGCAATTAGAGAAGCAGCCTTTAATTTCAACCTGAAATTTTATTTACCAATATACCTGCGCAAGTTTCCGATCGACCAAAAAGTTAATTATTTGCATGAAATAACATTGCAACATAAGCCTCGCTCAAATAAAATGGTGAATACACGTCTGAAATTACGCGACACAATGCACAATCGCAACATATCCTTGATAATTATAACGTAAATTCTGGCCAGTACATGATGAGTTCCCAATAAGGACGAAACCGGTCTACTGGATGAATTGCCTTTTCTACACTATATAATTCTTAGTTTATACTGACATATGTAAGTAATTAATGGGTCAGGTGTTTATATCAAGACCGCAACCTTGATTATAATAATTGTTATCACCACCCGCGCAACCAATGTTCATTTAATTAATAATAATAATTCGAACGTATGTTCGAGCATTGAAATTGTACGGGATTTGGTGCACACAATTGATTGGTTGTTCTCTTATGCCACGCTCTTTCCACGTTTAAAGTTATTTTTGCGTTCTATGAGTATATATAGACTATGTTCATACAAACTTTCCCAAGTCAAAGATAGAAATATTAGAAATATTATTCTACAGGAAGCACAAAAGCTAAGCATACTTTCGCTAAAATGTCTATATCTCGTTCAGCGACATCAGATCCGTCAGCTTTTCGTTGTAACACGCAAACAAAAAAGTATATCTTATAAATTCTTTTGGAATGCGAGCTTTAATAAAATTCATTGTAACCTTTGCATGTGAAAAGATTCTTTTTTTTGCTTATGGAAAGTGTACTTCGAATATATCTTATAAATTATTACCAATAGATTTATTAATAGGAATACTGTACAAATATGTTTGACTAGTAAAGAAGCATGGCAGAATTTTCATTTACAGCCAATCAACTGAGCCTTTTTAAAGAATCCCTTTCATTTTTACGAATTCTCATATTAGAGCAATAAGAAATTTTTAGCTGTAAATTAGGAAGAAATCGAAATTGTCGAAATTCATGCGTCGTCACGCCGTTTCTTCTTTTGTCACTTCTTGTGCATACTTGTGCATTGCCTCATGTGAGTTTATGTGCTTTTCTGTAGGTTTCAGTTGCAGTTACAAAATTTATTTTGAAATAAAATAGGGAATCATAGTCACGTAAAAGGAACGTGACATCTACGAAAGTTCGGGTTGAAAAAAATGTCGAAATTAATTGAACAAAATTGTCTGTCTCTATAAATCGCATGCACACAAAGAGATATGCTCATCTCTATTTGCACATGTAAAAAACGCAAAGTATCAAAAGATTGTAATCAATTAACTCAATTATTCCCAAATCCATAGTAGTGAATGCGAAGCAGAATCAGTCCAATTAATGGGCTGCAAAGTCTTGAAATGCGTGCAAACTTATTAACTGTGAGTTAAACTGCCTAAGAAGTTCGTTTTCACGTTTGAATTATTTATATTTAATTTCTTGCTTGTTTCTATTTTTGAACGCTTAAGTACACTTAACAAATGTAATGAACATGAGTTATTCTAGTGCCCTATGCGTTCATTTGCGAAGATCGTAATACAAACTTCGCTTTGCGTCATACGCATTTGTACAATACTATTCCCGAAATGAGCTGATTTTATACGGTTTAGATAAAAGCATTAAGTATATCTATCTATCTAGCCAGATAGCTAGGTTATTTACTCAGTTCTATACAGTTTTGTTCCATGCAAACGAATCTGTGGTAATTAATTTGTTGATTATCAATGCCGCGTTTTGCGTACGCGGGTAATAGCTGTACACGGGCAGTTGCACAAGATCCGATTTGTCACCAATTTGTTTGTCTTTGATCGGGTTGACTCATTTTTACTTCAGTGGAAATGCGGTTCTATCAGATCTTTGTTTAGAACCACATTCCAATTGAAGTAAAAATGAGTCAACCCGATCAAAGACAAAACAAAATTGGAAATAGTGACAAATCGGATATTTGTGTAACTGCCCGTGTACAGCTAATACCCGCGTACGCAAAACGCGGCATTGATAACCTGAATGCTTACACACCGCAAAATATTGAGTTCAAAACCTAATTTGTTGATTTTCATGCTATTGTTTTTCATCTATAGAAATTCGTATCCATGAAGATAAAACTAAAAATTCATAAAAGCATAACGTCTACACATTCCACGTCGTTCAGGAAGTATGGATGTATTTTACCAGTATTTGTTAACAAATGGGTATATATGATATTTAATAAAAAGCTATATTAGGAGGATTCGATCACATATTTAGTGAGGTTATAACTTCAGCATTACACAGGATAGACAATTTTATTCATCTACCAGACAATGGTTTCGTCCCTGTTGGTGCTTTTCTTATATAACAGATCACATTTGGCTAGTTGAGACTTTGTGTGAAGAATGGCACTAACCGGTGTCCGCGTCAGATTAAGACTGGTTATACCTAGACCATATAGAATAGCATACAGGTGTCTGAATTATCCTGATTTAAGTAGTCTTGTGTCCAGTTCCTCCTCGCACTTGCCTTTGCTAGTAATGGGGTATTTCCAAATTGAGTCTAAACTACGATAAGATAGACGGATCTCATTTTATACCTCAGGTTAAGCTGGAATAATATAAAATTCCAGCTTTAAAGAAATTCTTCTTTTATACCTACGCCTATAATTATATATATATATATATATATATATATATATATATATATATATATATATATATATATATATATATACGTATATAAGTTTATCGTGTCTAAAATTTTCTTCAAGTAAATATAACTGATATAATCAGAACTTTTAAATGAATAAAAACCATAATCAAAGTATAAAAGTATGTTTTTTTTATTGCAAGCAAAGTCCTACGTAGAAACCAGGTCACGAGGCAGAATTTCAGCAACTTTAATCTGAAAACAAGAATGCAGGAGCTTGTTTTGTATAACCAACTTGTCCATTTGGTTTTTTTTACCATTTTGTCACGACACGTTCTTCTCATTACGCATTATTTTGTTTGAAGCTCATAAAAAAGCTCTTGTAGTGTTATTTATTTTTCAGAATTAATCTGCTCGCATACTACCGTAAATCTTGACTACAAAAACAGCGTTTAACAATGAAAACGAACAGTTGTAGTTAAGCGCCATTACCACTGTTATACTTCGAAGTGTTCAAATATTCCTAGTGAAATTTCAAATTTGAATGAGATCGCAAATTCTAGTCATCTACGAGACCAATGTTTCTTTCTAATAGTTTATTCCTGAGTAAGCATAATATGGAAAGTCAGGTACACTACGAGCAGAAATGGAACATACGCCTATTTGGTGTATGGTTATATGTCACCTAATTCGCGTATTGTGTGTCCGGGGCAAATTCTGGCCAGTACATGATGAGTTCCCAATAAGGACGAAACCGGTCTACTGGATGAATTGCCTTTTTCACACTATACAATTCTTAGTTTATACTGACATATGTAAGTAATTAATTGGTCAGGTGTTTATATCAAGACCGCAACCTTGATTATAATAATTGTTATCACCACCCGCGCAACCAATGTTCGTTTAATTATGTAAATGTTCCTCTCAATTATTGTTTGGAAGAAAAATGTCATTATTAGTAACATCAAAACCATCGTTATTATGACTATTATTATCAGCGAAAGCATTGTAAACCTCAGCATAATCGTCATTCATTATAGCAGCGTCATTATCAGTACCATTGTCACCAGTACCGTCCTCAAAAGTATACATCAGCATTCAAAACCTAATGCTTCACTATCGCATGACTATTATATTGAGGATGTATAGAATTACCATTTTCCAAGAACATTGTATACCAACTATCAGATACTGTTTGTGAGGAGTCCTAATATATATGCAATTGTGTAATAGTTGTTGCGTGCCCAATAAAAAATAGTTCAAATATGACCAATAGGATAAACCAAGTATATAGTGGGTTTAGGGCGGAACACCGACTCCTACGGATGAGTCACCAGTAAGCACGAAACGATTGTGCACATGAGATTATACCTTTCGTTCAAGCTGACTTTTGCTTATCCTTATGGTTATATTTGAAGGAATTAGTTAGTAGGAGTAACAAGAGTTCAGAAGTAGTAGTAAATTTCAATTTTTATGAACTTTTATATACATTAAAATGCATTTTGTTGGTACGATGTACTGACTCGGCAACCATAGAATTGGTACCATGTATCGTTTCGGTAACCATAGTTTTGGTGCCCTTTACAGGTTCAGTTTTTGTATTATATATAGTGAATTGGCTATGAAGTCGCATTGTCGAAGTTAGAAGAAGGGTACATATAACTGCATGAAAATATGCGCATGTTAATAAAAGCGTTCTTGTAGATCATACAGTAGAGATGGGACATAAATAAATGGGACTGTGTTGTCGACGAATGTCGATATCGTGGATCGTCATCAATCGACAAGATTGACTTCGGGAATCTATTGAAATTAAATCTAAATATAACATATTGTATGAGATAGCGATATAAAAATCACTATGTACGATTTGAAAAACTAGCTGTTTATAAAGTGAAGGTTTCACGATTCAGAATATAACCACTCGCTTCAATAAAAATAAGAAAAGCTTGATTAGCAATAAATTAAAGGAGTGGGAATAGGAACAAATCAATGATCTATTAACTAACTTCAAGTTTATTTCATTTTTCAGCATTTATTACGTGGTATTTTGTTGTATCTACTAACTTAGGTCCTATATAGAATATTACTCTTATTAATAAACCTTTACGTTAAATATTGCGTTTTATAGTATTACTATGGGCTTTCTATATGGAGATAATTCTAGAACTTTCTCTTCTGGCCCTCATTTATTTTAACTTCCTATTTTAATTAACTTTATTATTTCTAAACTCTTGAATATTTACCCTGCAAGATCTTGCGCCCGGATTATTTACGTTGTCTTCCCTGCTTCCTAACCAGTGATGCCTATCGTAATTGCTGAATTTAAGAAATTAAAATATGTATGCATTAATATTGTGTACATTGTAACGAAATAGTTCAAATTAGTATGAATAAAGCAGTTAGTTTAACGCGTGTAATGACGTATTGAAATTAATCACTGTAGTTTCACAGTAATTTAACTCTAGATGAGCGCACATGTGCAGATAATTATATCAAAGTGAATGCTATAAACACGTGAAAAATCAAATAACTCACGCCTATCTAACGAAATGCAACAGCCGTCTTGATACTTGTCTATGCTTTGTGGTTTCGTTGGCTCGGACGTCGGCCCCGAAATCTTCTAAATCAAAATATTTAAAGTGACCATAAAAAAATTGTTTCGCACAACAAGAATCATGTTATAAATCCATTCTTAGTCGTGCAAAACATTTATTTTAAATCTTAATTAATACATTAGTGCGCACAATGATACAGTTTGCTAATCATTGTTTTCAGTGTGCACAAACTGTCACACTTTTACTTGTGTAATTTAATGCAGTAAATGTTGATTGACCTGTATTTTCTAAATTAAATAAGATACTTCCAGTTGTATTATTCCTTTATCATTGTTTACAAATGGTTGCGAATTTATGAGAAAACTGTACCATGGTAGGCGAGTGCACGCCTGTAATTAAAATGTTCCGGCGAAAAATCCGAATAGTCTTTCAATTATTTGTCTGCAGACTTGTCTGGGGTGTGATATACATAAAAGATAAATTATTCCAAATCTATTACTCTTATAGGGCTCTCAAAAATATGTAACAAAACAATAACAACAGTCTATATATTCATGGTTTTTATATTTCTAACATTTCTATATTTATAAATTATGTTTGGCTTGGCTGGTGGAATAGTTTGATCTCAAATTATTAAGAGGACATGACAAAGTCCGCACTGGATATTTATCCTAGACATTTCCGTTGGAATCAATAGTGCTCTGCACCATGATCCTTGTTAGTGGCAATATTTTTTTGGCGCGCTGTATTCGATAAAATTTATATTTAGCATTACAGTTGGTGTTACTGATGCATAAAACACAATTATGACTGCCAATGAGCAATCTACCGCGAACTGCTAATTTCGAATTGATTTGTATTTGTGACACATGCTACCACGTGCGAACATCGAGCAAATTGGCCGTAATACTTATTAAATCTAAACCATTCTGGGTCGACCAAGGTGGTAAAATATGAATAAATTTTTAAAATATTTTTTTGGTCGAGATAGCCTTCAATTTTGCCCATTCTTGAAGCTGTTCCCATAAAACATCATTCTGTTCGACTTTTCCGTCAGAATGAATTCATACAAACAATATAACTAACATGGATGTCTTCTGGCATCCTAATATTTTAGTTGTAATTTCCGCGTTCTATTTTATATGTCTTTCTGTTGTTTTCTTCGATGTGTTGTCTCTTTATTTCGAACAGTACGATCATGATCCACGCAATCCTGCGTATGTTTGCGCAATGTCACCGTTGCCTAATACGGTGGCGGATTTCTGGTGCATGGTTTGGGATCAGTCAAGCACTGTTCTGGTGGCTTTAGACAATCCCAGCGCCTACGTGAAGCAAGCCAATATTAACTCTGCTAATTTCGGCTGGGAAACGTCTCAGGTCAACACAGACATTTGCGCACAGTACTGGCCTGAGGAGGGTGTGGCAGTGTATGGAAACTTTGAAGTAAGTCACTGTGTAATTTTCTGGTGTGCTTATGTACGAAACTATTATATTGGGCACAGCGAAATATTAATACTTTTATTTTTCATTTGAAGCACAAATGTAAAATTGTAGCAGGTTTTCCCATGTCAGTTAGTAAATGTCGGTTTTAAATTTGCTCTATAAGCGTGCTTTGATTGTAAAAGCATACTTCAATATGACCATTCCTAATACACAAAACGGATGAGTGTAAATTGATTATAAAGGTTAAAAATATAGAACGAAGGTAAACCTCGATATTATTAGAGTGCTTAATTTACGAGAGAAGATATTTTGTGAAATATTTACTTCTAATAATTTCTAATCTATATTATTCGCCGATAGTTTTAGACCAATTGTAAAGTCAATTTTAAAAATATTTAAACGTATGTATTAACATAATGAACCGACATTCAAGTTAGTCCTGAAACTGGACAGGGCTCGAACCTGGGCACGTCTGCTTCGGAATCTGATGCTTTAACCACTGAGCCACCCTGCCGCACACTACACACAATTTTCAGTTATATACTAACTAAAAAAGAAAAAAACTAATCGAGTTACATTGGTTTTGATGCTTGTTTTATTAATTTTAACATACCTGAACTACAAACTATTGGTTGTGCACATAAAACTTAACTTTCAGATTTATACTGAATATTTATAGTTTTCAATAATCTCCTCCATCTTTTCACCTGGTTTTAAAAAATATAATTAGCGCGTTTTAAAAAGTACCTAAAATATGAAAAATTCCTTACGCGTAGACAATGAAGATTAGATTTTTATTATGGAGTATGCAAACTGTGAGTATATTATCGTGTACCACTGCTACTAATGCTCTGAATATCAGGATTTGTTGGTGAATAATCATGGAATGATTATTATTTATTTATAGTTTATAGAAGTTGATAAATAAAATATTAAATGTAGTAATAATCCAAATTAAATAAATTTTAAAATTAGCATTGATTGTGCGATTATCAATGTCATTTTAATTTTACCTAATAGATAAACAGGAGTTAAGCCGTGATTACCAAATGGAAATTTTTGCCGTGACGAATTTCATTGTTGAAATACAAAAACCGTTTTCAGGTGCACAGATTGTGTTGACTATTGATTGATTGTTCTCACGAACAATTTCAGTAAAACTAATTGTGGACGGCTATAGAGTTCCGGGACTAGTGAGAACCTATCAAACAAAAGTCAACACAATATGTGCACCTGTAACTGTGAAGGTATCAAGATTATACCGACTTACGAGTGCTATAAATTATACCGAACCAGCAAGTCGTGTATTCAACGATGGCGGCACTGCGCAAAGTTCTTCATTGAAGAATTATATAATAACATATCGATACTTGAAAAGAGATCCTTTTCTTTAAAATGTGCTGTTATTTTTTTTAAACACTTGTTCTATTATAAACAACTGATTAAGATGGATATTGGATAAAATAGATACTGTTCAACAAATAGTTTGAGGATTTGTAAAATCAGAAAGGAAGGCAAACCGAAAAAGCGAGCCAGTGCAAAGGAAACTGGTTGGAACGTACTGTTCATTCAAAGTCGTTGACAACCATGTACAGGTTTTTTCTTTGGCATTCAGTTTTACTAAGTAAACTTTAATATAATTAAACACAACTCAAAAATCCGAGCTTTAGTTTCTGGAATTTCGGTTCCTGTTAAAGTAGCAAAAGTCTATTTGGTATGTCATATGGATAGAAAAACACTTTCATTCTTCTGACACTTTTTCTGCTTTCTTAAATTATATGTAAACTTGATAAAAATAAGACAAGCAATATACTGTTGGGAAGAGAAATTTCGCAATTTCTAACTAAGTACAAAATTATATTTTATAACACAACTAAAGTAAGTTGAAATACTTGCATATCATCAGTTGGAAATTATTGGTTTAATTGTGTCTAATGATTTTTTTAAACTGCAAAATCCGTCGTGACTTGTTTAATATATTTAAGTGTTTCATGTAATTTGTGCAACACATTGTCTTGTATAATGTATTATTAAAGTTATGGTGAAGAGTGAGTAATGTTTAGGATTTTGTTTTAAAAGTCCTCATATATAAATGTTTATATCCTGTTTAAAAAATGTAACACATTTCTTTCAGAAATAATTAATTTATATTGTTCTATGTAATTTAGATTTCTCTTATGTGTGTGTTTTTTAAAAAAAAGCGCTTATACCAATCTGGTTGAATAAAATTAACTTTTTGAAATAAATTATTTGAAAAAATCTTGTTAGTCATGTCTAATTAACTATATTTGAGAGATTTTGTATTTGTCTATTTGTAAGTGCATTTTGGTTTTCTTATGAATATTGCGTGGTTGTTTGTTTTTGTTTCTCACCTGCAAATAAAGTATTGAACTAAAATTAAGCTAGCATAAAGCACTTAGCGCCCAATTGTCTCTTCCGTTTTTGAACGTCCTGTCTTGTTTCTTTGAGTTAACTTTATTACAAAATCGCATTTTCGTTGGAAGACATTGGCGAGGTAGCTATGCTGATTGTCTTTGTACTTTGGAGATAGTGTTTGCTATATTTGTCGAATTAATTTTTGTTAACATGCAAATAACTGTTCCCATAAAAGCAGTTTATATTCTTTTTAATGCCATTTATATGGTTATCTAATTTTAAATATTAAGATTATTTCTGCTGCAATCTTTCTTTATTTACGTCTAACGGATTGACGATTCCAAATTTTAAATGTCAGCTGTTTCGTTTCTGTCATTGTATAACAGGACGAGTTTCAAATTAAAACGTGTTACTATTTTAAAGGGACTGTTGCTAATTTCCAATTGGAAATTGAAAAAAATAGTTAGATGTTTAAGCAACCTTCACTGAGATCTTACTTAGCACTCATCAGTCGTATTCCTATGTCGCTTTTTTCAATTGATGAAGGAATTTCACAATATTTACTTGGAGTTTTTTAGTTTCATTTATGATTAACTTCTTACTATGTTTTTCTATAGACATGCATTAAATCGGCCGCTAAAGTAATAGTTTTGCGGTCTTCATTTATCATATGCATAAATCTTAAAAGCTTTACAATCCGACACACGCGCTTGACTTCATTTAAATTAGTATCTGTGGGAATCTAGCGGCATAAAGTTTTCAGATATTAGATCTGGTTAATTTTGCCTTATTTTCCAAGATCCCTCTATAATCCACAGTGTGTGGCACAAATTTTCGTTTGTTTTTAGAATGATCAGTTACTAAAAACGCCTATCGTGAACATAAGGCAACTAAGCATAGTAAAAGTAGTTAAAATGAATATGCATTGACAGATATACTGCCTTAATTTCTTTCATTTCCTGTTGCTAACATCATTCTGTTATAGATATTATAATTTAAAGCTCCTATTAATTATTACAACAATTGTTACTTTGAAATATTCTTTAGTGCGGAAAATAATAAATTTGTATAAGCTATTCCATCGACCACCGTTTTTCCGGCACCAATTGATGGGTTTCCAGTAAGCAAGAAACGAAATTATACGAAAGAGTAATCTATGCATAATTTTTCTTGCTGAGTTTATTAATGCTCCGCTTCAAATTTCATATGAAATTGAATACTTATACAGTGTATTGTTACTTGCATATTAACAATCGAATTTAGTTATCTCGGTTGCTGCTAAGTAATTCCTAATTCATTTAAAAGCGTATTTCTTAACTTTTTAAAGTACACAGCTTTTAATGTATCTACATTTTTACTATTTAAACAATATAAGCTTCTTAATAATACTCAACAAGAAATACAACAGTGCACTTTGTTTTAAGAAACTATAGTAATAGCCACCTTTCAGGCCGAGAACGCTCCAATTGTCCTATCTGAGGCTGAAAAAGTGAATATAAAATAATAAATATTTGTGATTTGCTTTAATAAATGCACTCAATTTATACGAGCAAGGTCATATAAATAATTGATTAAAAATGATGCATTGATGTTGAGAAAAATTACTTCTAAAGGATTTGAAAAACTAGTAAGAGTATTCTCTGCACAAGTGCAAACTTTTACTGTGGAATTGGGGATAATTAGGCCTCGGCTGGACGATAAACTTATAATAAATTCTGAGGTAATTCGCATAAACGACCCAACCAATATAGGTTAAGTCAAAACTTACATCGCATTACTAAATGTACGATGGGAGCAAGATGTGGTAGCGGCTCTGTAATGGTCAACGCGCATTGGAACTATCACAAGTTAGTCGATTATCCTATAGCGGACTCGTACCAATAGTCAGACTTAAATACTCTTTCATTTTAACCGTTGTTACAGTTGATCCAATTCGACTAGAGCGGCTGTTCAAGTTCTCATGAAGAAATCAAGACAAGCAAATAACTGTTCTAATAATAAAAAATATTTGTTGGCTTTTATGGCCTCCTCTTGGCGATAATACTTCGCAAAAAGCGATGGTCGTATAAAAGCACACAAATATAATTTGACAGACAGAACAAAATTTCACATACAAATCAACTAAGCAGTTTATTTAAATCAAGGTTGCTATCTTGATCCACCCTGCCGCTCGATAGTTGGAGAAACAGATTCCGAAGCAGAAGGGCTCATGTTCGAGCCCTGTCCGCGGCAAATTCTGTACAGTATGTGAAGTACTTCCAATAAGGACGAAACTGGTCTACCGGATGAATTGCCTTTTCCAAATTACACAATTCTTAGTTTATGCCGACAAGTCATGCTAAAGTCAGCTTAAGTAAGTGTCAATACAATGATTCAGGCATTTCATATCTATTGACTATACGTCAGATAAAAAAACCCATATGAATTTTTATTTATTTTTCACTCACTACGAAACCAACAGTGGCACGTTATTTAAATCTAAAACATCAATTTGTTCAAACATGCTCAAACGTGTTTTTAATCAACTACGAAGATAAAGTTTGACATGTCTAACAAAAAGTCCTACTGCAATAAGTGAGCAAATGTGTTTATTATGGACAAAGTTATGATGCTATAAGACAAATATGTTTCACATTAAACAATGTTTATTTAAATATGTTTCTAAACTCGTCCGATAATAACTCTCCTTTTATTACATGTATTGATATGGGAATAGTTTGAATGTAAACGTTCGGCACGCAAAAAAATAAGGAACATGCTATACGATGGTGTGTAATTGTATATGGTCCTGACTTTATATATATATATATATATATATATATATATATATATATATATAATGATTCAATTGTGCTCAGTCGCTGCAATTCTGATTGTAATAGATGAATTTCATTTGCTTACTTACGTAGTTTGTTGTTCATATTGACAAGGTGTAAGTAATAGTATTCTGATATTATAATTAATTCTAGTGTAAATGTCCGAATTGATACTGTATCCTTTCTTTAATGAAAAGTCAGGAAATGACTATTTAGAATTTTGTGTTGCAAGCGATGATATATAAGTACTTTTACTTTACTTTACCGCGGCTGACTCCTTTTGGAGGATAAGCCGGCTCCATAGAAATCCCGGATTATACCTCTCCATGCCGGGCGGTTGGCAGCCATTTCGGAACAACAAACATTCCAACACCCGAAATAAATAGGTGTTTTCGCGCTGATACAGAGCGCGTCGCTTGCCGGGGACGCCGTATCATGAACGGTATTTGTGACATTTCATGGAGTTTCTTGGGAATTTGGTACAAGTGGTGTCCCCTCACCACTCGGCCTTTTGATCGAGGACGCACCTCTAGCCTTTGCACATCCAAGCGCAGTCTGCAAGGCAGTAGTAAGTTACATGGTTGGCGCTGGCTGTTGAGAGCTCATTCGCCATTCGGAAGTACGGGGTACTGTCCAGGAGTCCATGTAATCCTGTGGCTGTTGAATCCTTTTTTGGCGGGGAACACACGCCGAGTCATGGTGCCGTCGTCGGGCTCATGTGGTATTTTATAGGAGATCCGATTGCCAGTCGGAAATCCACCACGCCCTGGTGACACCACCGCCATAGCCCCGTTAGCCCATGTATGATCGGCCATCGAGACATGGTTGACACCGTCGTACCACGTTGAGGAGGGGATGGCCTTTACGACGGATGATATATAAGGTCCATCTGAAGATAACGCTGCCAGAAGATAATGTTGATATATAACTAAAAATTTCATATTGTGCGCGCAGTGGATGAATAGTAAAACTGAAGCAAATTGATCTCTGTTCGAGCCCCAGTATTGGCAATTCTTTCAAGTAGTTGTTGAATGCCCACTGAAGGCAAAACCTCGTCACTTGATGAATTACATTTGCTACTTTTTGCATTTTTTAGTGTACATCGACAAGATATATTATAAAATCCTGGTATTTCACTTTAATTCAATATTATGCATGTATATATATATATATATATATATATATATATATATATATATATATATGGGTGTGTGTATATACATATATGGAGACAGGGAGAGATAAAGAGTTTCAGATTTTTACTTGTTTTAGTCTTTTATTTATTGATCTTCAGCTATATATGTTTAATACACATTTTTTATGACTTTGGAAATGTTAACTCTATGCTGACTCCACTTACAGTTGTTTGACTAAAATATCCGTGCAAGAATATATATATGTATATATATATATATATATATATATATATATATATATATATATATATATATATTGTGTGTGTATGTATGTGTGCGTATTTGACGTCCACAGCCTGGTTTTAAACAAAGTTATTTTGTTACTTTTTGCGTTGTGGAACAGGCTGTTTGTAATACAACCTTAATTTGAAATGTCATTAAATAATTCGTCTAAATTTAAAAATAATCCTAAACGGTTACAGTAACTAAAACCGAAACACTTTTAAAAGCATTAGTAATGGAAATGATATCGGCCACGTCAAGTATAGCAGCATACTTAAAATTACAAATTAAACCCGATGACATTATTCACATGCATTGGGCTTCAAATATAATCATGTTTCTGTATAAAGCTTTACATGTATGCATGTAAAATATGTCACTAGTACCTTGTTTTCAGCAAATATAGTTCATCTTGAACATTTAAATTTCTCCATTTTTAAGATCGACATTTTGCTTTTATATACTTAATAATACTTAAATAGATTTAAATTTATCTACACGCTGTGGGACATCATAATCTTGGCACCTTCTTGGCCTAAGTTTAACGTAGTCGTTATTTAATCATGAAACGTAATTGGTGCATAGGAATGTGACACATTAAACACCATCAAGCTCTTGATTTGAAGTACTGACTTATGTTGGAGTACGCGTTTTCAGTATGAGCGGCGATGAGTCAAATGCATTAAGCATAGTTCTTACGTCGCTATTTTGGCATTCATACTGATTAAGTTTCCCAAAACACATATCTTTATTCATTTATGCATGGATTATTGTATACCTGGTAACAAATTAGTTCAAATAGAACCAGAAGTACACGTAAAATTCAGCAGCAATCAGCAGTATAATCTCATGCACACATGTGCCTCAAAATTAAAGGCAAATCACCAGATGTAGTCGGCACCTCGACAACAACTAACATTTTAATTGGTCATGAGGCAAGAGTGTAAGTTTTCGATTAAATAGCAGGTGTGCTGAATGTTTATTATTTTCTATTTGAATACAAGTTAGCCTATCTTGAAAATCAATTTGTTGATACCTTTTACAGGCTTGGTGTATATTATACAAAGTGAGTTATCTTTTTATTCTCATTAATAAAGATTTTCTATGACGTTGTCAGTACCGATGCTTTTATACACATAAGAACAAGAGTTTGCCTCGCCCACTTGTCGCACATTTCTTGACCAAATGTCTAGTGTGTTTGGGCCAAAATATCATCACTTATCGACGATCCGCCAGTAAGCAGAAAACGAATGTGTACACGAGAACACATCGTTTATTAATGCCTGGTTTTGGTGTATCTCTCTGCTCCTATTTGAATTAATTTGTTACTAGATAGGAAATACTTAACAAATAATTGCAAATAAATCAGTTCTAAGTTATCAGAATTTCTAAATTATATATGGAGCTTTATTGTGTGTGTTACGCAAAATGCTGGGGAACATATTAGTATTAGAATTCCGCAATTATATATATATATATATATATATATATATATATATATATATATATAAACAGAAAATGGAGCACAAAACTAATGTTCACATATTATTGCAACTTTGATTTTATCTTTTTATAAAAAATTTCGTCGAAATCCTTACTCTATTAGATGCGTCTATTTCGTACTATTTTACTGTCTACTGACGTTTCTAATGGAATTGTCTTGTATTCCATTTAGACTTTGTATTGATTGGATATTTTTTCTTATGTCTGTCATTGTTAGCCGAAGCATGTACGACCACAGAATCTATGAGCATGTATATGGTATTTTGCTTTTTCTCGTTTTTAGTTACTTAATTTTTTTTACTTTATTTTTATTAACAAACTTATGGAAAATACATTTCTATCCGAATCTCCTCTAATTTGTTTTATTGTCAAAACAATCAGTAACTATTTTAAAAATCAAGCTTGCGTGCTTCAAGTATTGAGCTGTTGGTGACAACACATACTTAAATCATATTTACGAGCTTTTAGTAAAAACCAATCCTATTGTATTTAACCATTCGTCGAACTAAATAGCAAAACTACCGGCAATTGGTTAAATACAATAGGATTGATTTTTCCTAAAAGCTCATAAATATGATTTAAAGAAGTGATGCAACCAATAGCACAATACTTGATTGTTAAATCTGTATCAAGCTTGTTTGCGATCCTGCTTTAAGAAGCCAATAATGCTGGTTCATATTCGCACATCAGAACAGTTGCTTTGTTTTGCTAATTTGTATGCAATCTATTATATTTATTTATAATATTTAGGTCTCCTATTTGCTTATGATTTTATTAAATTTCACCCTCAAGTTGATATTTATGAGGGCATATAATTATTTTTATCAAACAAGTTACGATTTTATAATTATTTTAATGTGCTTATGTGATGTTATGAAACAAATAAAGCATGGCTATCAGTTATGTAATGGCAAAATATTTATCGAGTTGTCAAAAATATTATTAAATATTCACATATATAACTGACAACGATTATAAAATTTTAAATCAATAAACGCCAACGGCATTATATCATGTCTTTAAAATCACCTTAATACAATTTAACAATAATGGTTTGCGCGGGCGGTGGTAACAATTCTTTAAATCAAGTTTGCTGAGCTTGAAGTAAACACCAATCCCATTTTATTTATCCTGTCGTCGAACAACATAACAAAACTACCGCCAGCCGCAACGCACCGACGCGTTTCGACCTTCCTTGATCATCATCAGAGTACGACGGCTAACTGACTATCGAGGATCAAACCGCATTGAATATATATCGAAATCAAATTTAGATATGCGGCTCTCACCTCAAGCAGTCTAATTTATCCTGTTATTGTCCTCCAGAAGGCGTACTATACTGAAATTAGCGACTTGAATTTATATAATTTTACAAAATTATATCAACACCAGTATTATTATATAGATTGTCGCACAATCGTAAATCTCCCACCATTCAAACGAACATGCACAAAGTAGAAGAATCACTGGGGTTTTCAACAGACGCACAATATATTAATACTTAATTGGTATTTATTTTCTGAATTGAGTTATTTGTGTTGAATTGTTAAATCTTTGTATCATTAATATGAGTCTTTTTCTGATCAATCTTTTGCTATATTAATTGTCTTTACCTAACATATTTTCTTAATTTAACATACGCTTAGGTGCACCTTGTTTCGGAGCACATTTGTTGTGAAGACTATGTTGTCAGATCGTTTTATTTGAAAAATATGGAAAACGATGAAACACGCACTGTGACGCAGTTCCATTATTTCACTTGGCCGGAAAAATTGAACACTGAAACGTCAAGATCTGCCAGTCGTTCCATTCTTGAATTTCGTCGGTGAGTAATATCTTCTAAAACTTTATATAGATTAATTAAGCAATTGATCAATCCATTTGCAAATATTCATTGAATTTTAAGCTTCTCTTTGTTCTAAAATACCGAACAACTCCACACAACAAACTAGATTATGTCGTTCTTGCTTATATGATGTTTATCGTAAAACATGTTACATTGTTGCTCAACATTGACGTTCAGAAAAACTAGTTCAACCTGTACGATATAAATAGCTCTATTACACAAACAAAGATTCTCTCACAATTTCTCTTATTCTGTCTATCCTCTTCTATCCCTATCTTTATCTCTATCTCTCTCTTATATATGTACCATATATATATATATATATATATCCCCATGTATTGGTCAACACCTATTGATTCATCACAAATTGCATCACAGCTTATAGCCGACCTGTCCGCATAGTTTATCTTCTATACTACCCATTCCCGTCTACCAAGTCCGGCTAAAACGGCTGTCCTAATCCCAAACATGAATACGGTCAAATTAAACGAACATTGGTTGCGCGGGTGGTGATAACAATTATTATATTCAAGGTTGCGGTCTCGATATAAACACCTGACCTATTAATTACTTACATATGTCAGTATAAACTAAGAAATTGTATAGTGTAGAAAAGGCAATTCATCCAGTAGACCGGCTTCGTACTTATTGGGAACTCATCATGTACTGGCCAAAATTTGCCGCGGACAGGACTCAAACCTGGGCACGTCTGCTTCAGATGGGGTGCTCAACCACTGGAGCCATCCCACTGGGCCCGTTGCATGATGAGTTCACATGGGACTGAAACACATCTACTGGATGGAGATGCCCCTACCACAATTCTTAGTTTATACTGACATATGTAAGTAATTAATAGGTCAGGTGTTCACATAAAGACCGAAACCTTGATTATAATAAGAATACGGTCACTCTGTCTAGCCCCATTACTACACATACACACATACTGTCTATATTGTTCTGTAAAATATTTTAACTGGAAGCAGATATCTTAGTTTATTGTTTTGACACATTTTATAATACCATATGATATCCATAAATTTTGGCCATCGTCGACTAGCAGTTTCATTCCCACTGTGAAAAGCAACATAAACTGACTACACGAGTTAGAGATCCTAAGCATAAACGGATGGAATGTTACCAAGCAATACAGTATAGCAGAAACAAAAGCAGATAATTTTATTTTTGTACTATTGTGAATGTAATTTATTTTTGGCAACGATCGCTATTATGGTTTGTTTTCATTTAAGTGTTTTTTTATCAACCTAAATACTTATATTTGATTAAACAGACTGAATATTACGAAAAGATTGTTTTTTTTTAACTTAAAAAAAATAAATGTGTACTGTTTTTCATTCCGATACCGCTTAACGTCAGATTGACTTGCTTTTTTAAATTGCCTTTTCTTTTATCTTAAATTATGCTTAAGTCTCAGCTGACTCTCTTTTTTTACCTTCTACCAAATTTAAACTCTCAATAAGCATTTCATTCTCTCCTAGTTACTGAGGTATCCATATTCATGATTTTGTCTATTTATTGACTGTTTCTAATATATTTTATCTATTCAGCTTTAAGATGTTAATACGCTTTCGGTAATATTTTATCATAATTTTCGTCTTTCTAAACCCTATCGGTGCATTTTTTCACTCAAGCAATATTTTAAATCTTAATTAATTAGATTCAACAAAATGCAATCGCCATAGAACAGTTAGATGACACTACTTCAAAATTAGTTAACAAATAGAGAAAACTGGGAACATGTATTATAACACCCAATTTTAATATAGTTTTAGCAAAGAAACTCAATTTAAGGGTTGTTTTTGATAATTTGCATATTATCTTCCGATAACAAACTGTACCTAACTAATTGATTGCTAGATTTCTTATAATGAATTGTTTTACTTCGAAACCATGCAAATACTGCTAAATAATTTGATGTCTTGCCAGCCGGTGATTTATTTATGCTGAGAAAATGATTGATCATTGGTGTTACGTTAATACTTTCGCTAAAAGTGAATTAAGCGGAATACTCGAAACAGATTCCGTTTTTTGTTCTTTATTTATGTGTAGTAAATTGAGTCAGTACATTATGTGTAACAATTAATTCTTCGGTGTTTGCCTGTCATGGACGGAAGGCTTTTGACATATATCTTTAGCTTTCTATTTGATGCACCAGCATTGACAGAGCATAACTTAACGGTTTTTAATTTGTAAAGATGGTTACAGTTGGTGTTTTTCTTTGCAATTCAGAAGTGTTCGGGCAGTTTATGTAAGTCTAGTTTGTTATAAACCTGATTGGCAGCCAAATTTTTATTTTTGCAATTTCATAAATTGGCAACATAACTGCTGATTTGGCAAGCGTGAACAACAGTTTATTTGAAATTTTCGGATTTGTTATGAAAACTAATCCAATTCCAACTAGACACTCAGCATAACAGAATATAATCCATCGTGAGCGCATAGAGATTGTGCAACCGAAATTCCAGCACAGTAAAATTTATGCGGGAGTACTAAGCATGAGCGACAAATATCTACTTTCCATAACACAATATGTTAAATTGTCCGGATGATCTTTTAGATATTTTCAATAGCAAATATACAGCCTTGTCATTGACTAATATGCGTTAAAAATTTTAATTAAAATTAATTCCATTTTCTCGACTGAGTTAATGGATCACAAATTTTTTAATCACTGTGGCAATGGCCACCTTTAAGACAAATAATGAACAAAAAGTCTTATCTAGGGCAGACAGTATTTCAACAGAAATTCCTCGCAGAAGCGTCCGTATAAGAATAAAGCAGTCAGCCCAATGATAAAAGCAGACTTAGAGCTGAAGTGAACATAAATTAATTAATGTGTAAATTTGTTTTATTAAATCGATACTCGTTGTGCGAGAAAAATTCTATATATAATTGAGTAAAAATAAAGCATTTGTCGTACATTTAAAATTGCTTCTGATGGGTTGGAAACGTTGATTCAGGCATTGACTTCTCAAATGAATAATTTAACTGCAGAATTAGGCACAATTAAGGCTCGTCTAGACGATACGCTAATAATAAATACAGAAGACATCCAAGTACGTGGACCATCCAACATAGGTGGACACAACAATCACGAAAACTTTATTTGTTACTCAACTAAATTGGGTCATTTATATTTTACGCATTGAGTATGTATAAATAGATTACTTTTTATGGAACCAGAGTGATGCCTCAATGCACTCATGAAAATGAGCTACTATCCAATTGATACGTGCGTATTTTACTCACTGGCGACTCGTCGCGATGAGCCAGTACCGAACCCCAAACACACTATATTTCGTCAAGAACTGTTGAACAGATAGACGCTTCAGTTTTTTAAACGTTTACGTAAAAGTCCAATAGAAGAATGAACTAATAAGTTATTGGTGTTAAACGAACATTGGTTGTGCGGGTGGTGATAACAATTAGTATAATCAAGGTTGCGGTCTTGATATAAACACCTGACCCATTAATTACTTACATATGTCAGTATAAACTAAGAATTTTATAGTGTAGGATGAATTGCCTTTTCTACACTATACAATTCTTAGTTATATAATAGTCAGTATAGACAAATATAAATTATAAGTTATTGGTGTTGTCATGTTTCATAGTTCAAAGCATGCATAAAGTTCACCTTAATCTCGAAAAATAAATATCATGTTATTCTGTTTATAAAAGTATAGACGTTTTTATCAATTTTACCATTTTACTCGTATTTCTTCGCCGAACATTAACTAAACCTCACATTCGCCATGAATATTGTTAAATTTTATGTTTAAATCACACATATACGCACACATACACACACTCCTGGTCTAGTAGTCTGTACGTGCCTAACAGTTGTATGACAGTACAGATAAATCACTTATTTTTTCCCTCGTACAGTGCTAATCAATATGAACTTACATTAATTTAAAAAAATTATCATCTATCACTTCGCTGTAAATAGAATTATTTATCAAATAATGGTACATTGCAGAAAATCAGTGAATTTGCAGTTGCCTATACTGTTATTCGTGTGGTATGATAGACAGGCCTCTGTTTTTTGTTCATACAGCCTTAGGCTGTTGCGGAACCCATTGTGCGCGAAACCGATCCTCGTTTAAGAAAGACCAAACAGATTATCTGTAATCAGTCCAGTTATATGAATAAATAGATATTAAATAAATGAAAGCTTTAACAGCTTCTGGTATATCGAACCATAAGTAGGGCATGTCTTCTTCAGATTTTTATTGCGACTGATTAACAATTATAAATTGATTTATATTCTTCCTGGCATAACTGTAGCCACATAACATTCGAATAAGTATTTTGCAATAGCCGGACTATTCGCGAAATTAGTAAATTAGGCAAAGCCATCACATCCGATGGAGCTTTTTAAATTTTAATGTCGCATTTCTATTTTTCCTTTCTCTCTCTCCTCTCTTTCTTCCCTCTTTATTTCTCTGTATTTTTTCTTTGGTAATTTTGTTCTCTCTCTCGCTTTCTCTTTCTTTTAGTATTTCTTCTCATCGTGCTAAAAGCTTTAAATTCTATATATTGCCCGGCTGATTTGCATCGTTTTTCACGTTGAATTCCGTCCACATTGTCAGAGAAAGATTTCCTATCAAGCAATTTTAGGCCAATTGCATTTAATTTCGCATATGTTCCATTTTCCCCTTCTATTTCTTTTTCTGTTAGGTAGGTAACAAGCTAGTTACTGCTTGTATTGAATTGTAAGCTACTGGGCGAACGTTATTCACGTAGAATATCTCCACTTTATGTCGACCAATTTCTTGTTTCAATGTGACTAATTATACACATCAATGAATGCAATTTACCCATTGCTTTCGGTATGAAATGTTGCTAGGATGTGGCCTTCCAAACGTTGTATTACAAACCCAAAAAAATTAACTATAAATTTCGTTTTGATTGTCTGTTGATTTTAATTAGACGACTTAGGCCAACGCAGGCATATAAATATTGTGGAATCTTCCTATTTGACCATTTATATTTGTTACGTTTATTAGGTCATGTGTATCAGGATAAAACATTTGGTGTCCATTATACCTTAGCACTTATCCATGTTTGTTTAAGGAAGCACAGCTCAAATTCTTTGTTAATGACAAGTTAGACCGATTGAAACTCAAATATTTTAATTAAAACCTTACCAATTTTTATACTTTACAATAGTTAATGTTTTCATTGATTTTTTGATCGTGTTATATTCTGTTGTTCAGTTAGATGCTAGCCAATCATATTCATCCTAATGCATTTGCACTATCTTAATATCTTTATAAAGTTTTTTTTAATAAATTCACTTGATGCTTTATTTTCAACGAAATCTCTGTCTGAACTCTTAGATGAGCTTCGCCTTTCTGATCGAAATATTTCATATTGCTCTGTCTGACATATTCGAATTCAAAATTTTTGTAACCGTGAGCGCCCCTGCATGCGGATAAGGTTTTTTGAGTCCTCTACCGACGGCATTAAAAGAGCCTTCGAATTTAGGGCAAATTAGGCTGAGATAAGCATGTCGACAGCGGACAAGTTAGTAAAGACGACTGATCATTATGCGCATAACTCTGATCCGATACTATCGAAGCAGCGTCACTAGTTGTCCCCATCCAAGCGGCTTCTCGAGCTCGTGAATGTGAGCACGGTCCGTGCAATTACCGATCAGCAGAATCAACTGAAACATCATGACTGCATTGTTGAAAAATGCTGTTTAAGTTGTTTTGAAGATAACTGTGTTTTTTGCATGGAAAAGTAAAATCCAAAACCGTTCTTATTTACTGTGTAACTTACCAAACAACTGGCAGGCTAGTTCCCGTTGAGCCCCCACTGATTTAATACTTTTAAAGTATCAAATGTGAAATTTACATACAAGGTACGATTGTATATACTGATTGAAATTATTTACAAACAACTGGTTGCTTAATAAGTTTCATTTGTCTTGTACAATTAATAGATATGCTATTTCATAGTAGTCCTTTACTTCATGAAAAGCATAAGGAAGATTCTTTAGTGATAAGTATCACTGGTGTTTATCAACCATTCTTGAAATGTGGGTTGCACAATTTCGGCCAAGTTATTTTTTAGAGCTGGGAAATTGCTGTTCAGGTAATTACATTAAGCCAAGATAACTTTCCTAAATAATCAATTAGATAGCTCGTTTTAAAATGAGTTGTGTTCTTGTTTTTAATATTTGACGCATTATACACCTGCTGCCCTCCAACCAAAGTACAACGTTTTCTTGCCAGTTCATTTTTCTTAACTAGATCATTTTCTTTTATAGCCTGACACTTCTGACGAAGGCCTAGATCTCTGTTAATTTTAATTATGATTATGTTGGAAATGCAAGTTTACAATACGACTGTTAGAGAGATGCGAAAATATTTCCAAATCGTATGACATTCTTTTTACTTCCTAATGAAACGAAACTGTGCTAACGGCATGCTAGCTGGGATGACTATATCGCCTCGATATGTAAATTACACAGCCTATTGTGTATAATATGTAAAGATCTGTCTGGCCTCGTGTCTTGTTGTTTATGCTAGACATCCCCTGGGAAGCTTCATCATTTTGGGCTGATTTTATTCTGTTTATGACGTTGATGTTGATGATGATGTACCATTATTTCTTAAATTTACTTGTACTCTATTTACTGTTCAGTTTGACCTAGTTATGACGAGAAAAATTTTACAGGAACATTCCATTTTACTAACGATAACGTACCGCTGTTTTATGTTGATATTTAATCAATTGGCTACCATTTTTCTATAGTCACTAACTTTTTTTACAAAATAGCAAGAGATTTGTAATTTTAGATATTAAATAAAAAAACAGATATTCGCCGAGATTACGATGTAGTGTAAAGTTGTCTGTTGTGACTGGGGAGAATGAAATTTTGTGGAAGTTCAGGTAACAAATATAGAACATAGATGCTTTAGTCTCAATTCACCTATACATTACAATGTTTAGAATGCGCTTTAGTTCTATGTTGGTGAAAGCTGATTGTAGCTAAATATTTTTTCATTGTGAAAGTTTTAAGATCCTGTTTTCGTTTGCTCCAAAGATGCGCTATAATATTTCATGCGAGTGCAATATTAAGTGAGCCAGATTTACTAACTATAAATTAAGAATGTGTATTCTGTGCTAAATCCAGTGTAAATGTCTCGTTTATCGTTTGTCTAACCAGATAATAACAGTAGTTCTACCATACAGCAAGATGAGGATATATAAGGAGTGTACACTTATCGCAAATCTGAAAACCTAAGGTGTGCGATAAATTAAAACAGCCACAGTCTGACATTATGAAATATTGTAAACAGACTAATCTGACTGAACGTAAATTATCTTGTATGCGCATTAATTGCGACAAATGAACGGTTGTAATAGGAGTAGGCGAAAACGGCATGAATGACAGTCGTAGTCGATTTCAGCTTGCTTTTAACAATTTCGTTTAATCAATAATGATCATAGATATGTTAACTACAATGGAAAGAATATGACATTTACTTCAAATAATTTCTTGTTGAACTGATAACCGGAAGTTTAATCAAAACAAAAATGTAACTGTGTCTATATAAATGTTCGCCATTTTTATTATAATGATTTTGATGATGATGATGATGATGATGATGATAATTATGATGCTTATGATATGTATAATTACTTTTATTATTTTGGTATACGATCCAAAATACTTTTCATAGTAACCTTTTCTTTTAAGTATGCAAAAGATAAATGCTATCAGATACAGTATTGCTCTTATCTCACTTTATCACGAAATATTTAAATGAATATATATATATATATATATATATATATATATATATTATTGAAAAGCAATATAAACATAAAATTGTGAGATCGAGATATTGTGAAATTAACCAAAATCCCGTCAAATGCGTGCATTACCTTCAGTTAAAGCTCAATGCCTGAACATACTTTTTCAACTTGCATAAATCAGGTCGCGGTTTGCTTAACCACAGAGCTTCATATTTGGTTATTTCCTTTCTCTTATTTCCTTTGGTATTTATCTTAAATATCACGTCTAGGGAACATACTTGTGAGTTTCTCATGATACGTTGCGTAATTGAGGGAGTGTATTCACCATTTAATTTGTAACAGGTATTTAAGTTGCAATTTTCTTTCATTCGAGAAATTAACCGTCTCGTAAGTTGATAGACAACTTATGAATGTACATTGATGAATGATAGTTGTGGTCGACATTAACGAACGTTTCTCTTTTACCGCTGTTATAGGCAGATGCATTATTTTAAATAATAAACGTAATTTAGCAGCATTAAATTTACAAGTTTATGTCACTCCAAGTTTCCGTTGCTCTGTGAGGGAAACAACCTCCTCCTTTAATGGAATGGTTAGGCTAATTGCTGTATTTTCTGGTCCTAGATAAGTTTATTTCTTTTGATTTCCTCTTTTAACAATTGACTCAATCAGTTGTCTAGAATTTCCATTAGACTTTAGATAGTTTTTTTGCTTTAGTACATTCGTCGCTTTGTGAATTTAGAATACCAATCTATCAATTATTTAATAACAGCCGCGAACTGCAGATAATTCGTGTTGAAACGTAATAACACTGACATAATGCAAATAATGCGCAGACCAGATTGGTTTATGTTAAATTTTTCTGTTTACTCTTCCATCAACATTCTTCATTAGTCGTTGATCCAAGAACGGTAGGCAATCCTATTTCTCATGCTCTTACGTAAAACAGAAATTTTCATGCGCTATATTAAAACATTGATGCAGTGCACCTGATTGCGACCTGTATTTTTAATAACATGGAAAATATCATCAACGTAACATACGCATTTTGCACATTAACTTTTGTCACTCTTTAACGATGTGATCTCCGGTTGGCCTAGGAAAATCTCGGTTTACACTGGAGATAGTGGGCTCCCCATTGCCAGACCATCAATCTGTTTATGAATACTTCAATAAATCAAAGCTGGACATCTTTAGTCCATAGAAATTTAAGCATGCGTAGTGTAAAATCTGAGACCGAAAATGGTAAAATGTTTTGGTCAATCGCTTGATCATTAATGTCACTTATTTCTTTAATTTGGCTCATTTTTAAACAAAGACATCATAATCTTATTTTTAGCATTTATTTCTTCACTTATGTTAACAAACACAACAGAGTCAGAAAAATAATAATTACCTAGAAGTTGGCGCAAGAATTCCATCACGCGGACTGATCATTTAGCCAATGCAATGAACAGAGAATTGACAAATAATAATTCTGGTTCCATATGACATAAATTTTGGGTGTTTTGGTAGTCCGTATATTGATGATATAGATTATCTAACTGGTCTGAGCTTCTGTGCAACAGCCCTACCAGATAAAACCAGCCTCTATTAAGATCCTATCTTCATTTATTACTTTCCCCTCAATTTTGTCTATTTCATCTGATGTTCCAAAGATACGTATTTATTTTTTATATCACTCAACTCGTTCTCCTTATTTTGTACGTTGTCTGGTTCGTATATTAATACAAAGTTTTTGTATTTTGCAGCGCGTAGTATTTTAATGTCTGCATTTCTTCTGGTATATTTAAACGTATTTAAATTTTGCTTTTTCAATGCATGCTATTGTGCGCATTTAAACGATTGCAGATGGGAGGTTGATCATTTAAAGTAATCTTAAACCAAATTTATAATCAATGCTTATAAGTTATTAGTTGGCTGTTGTTGTATCCACCTATATTGGATGATCCAAGTACACGTATGTCCTCTGTGTTTATTATCAGCGTATCGTCCAGACGAGACTTAATTATGCCTAATTCTGCAGTTAAATTATTCATTTGAGAAGTCAGTCCCTGAATCAAAGTTTCCAACCAATCAGAAGCCATTTTAAATATACAACACATGCTTTACTTTTACTTAATTATATATAGAATTTTGCTCGCATAACGAGCATCCATTTAATAAAACAAATTTACAAATATTAATTAATTTATGTTCACTTCGGCTCGAAGTCTGCTTTTATCATTGGGCTGACTGCTTCATTCTGCGAGGAATTTCTGTTGAAATAATGTCTGCCCTAGATAAGACCCTTTGTTCATTATTTGTCTTAGAGGGGGCTGTTGCCACATCTTCCTCCCCCTCAGGAATCGGCTTTGGCACTCTGCTTAAACGATCCAGTGCAACAGCTCGTGGTCCATCGGGCATGCTAACAAAAACAGTATTGTGCTCTGAGTCCACCCTCTCCACGCGATACGACCCATCATTGACAGCCTGCAGTGCCATGGACTCGACCTTCGCGACCATGACATAGTCGCCGACCTTAGGTCAAGCGCGTGTCGGTTGCCTTGCATAGCCCTGTCGCTGTGTGGCGCCTACATATTCAGTTAACTGTTTTAGTCGCTCCTGAATATCCGCTATGGTGCAGCGCTCATGGGATCCTTGGATAACAGGTTCACCTGGCAGTCTTATGTGTCCTCCATAGACCATGGTCGTTGGAGCGAATCCTGTAGCTGCTGGGACTGTAAAGCGCATGGCCCGCTCGACCAAATGTAATTTGTCTCTCCACGTTCCCGGGCTCTCGTGGTACCAACATCGCAGTACCTCTTTCATCGTCCTATGTGCGCGCTCAGCTGTCGCATTGGTTTGCGGGTGATAAGTGGCTGTGCGGAAATGCTTTATGTCGAGGTCTTTGCACCACTGATTAAATTCTTTCGACTCAAACTGTGCGCCTTGATTGGTAACAATAACTTGTGGTGCATCGAATCGACTGAGCCATCGCTCTTCTAAGCACGTTATAATCTTTCTGTTGTGATCTTCTTCAGTGGTACAAACTCGACCCATCGGGTAAACTTATCGACCATGGAAAACACATAGGACACGCCGCCGCGAGTTACCGGCAGTGGACCTACCAGGTCGATATGCAGAAACTCGTTCCGTGCAGTGGCATCAAAAGCAATCGGAGTGACTTTTTCTCGATTTTGTGGTTTATAACGTTGGCATGTAGTGCACTGTTGACAATAGCTACGAATTTCTTTGGACATGCCAGGCCAATGCAATCGTGACTACAATGTCTCAATGAGCCGCCCAGCGCCGGGATGTCCCAACGTTTCATGCCAAAAGGCCATTAATTCTGTTTTTATAGATACTGGCACAAACCATTGCACTGTTTGTCCTTCTTTCCGCAACAACAGGCCGTTCTGCATGCTCAACGTTTTATCTGGTGCAGACACCAATGTGCCGTTTTTTAATTGATTGACTATTTCCTGACACGTGGCATCTCTTCCCTGTTCTTCAGAGACTTACAAGCGGCGAAACCCGCACAGCGGAAATTCTGCTGAGCGCATCGGCTGCCGTATTCTCGATTCCGCCCACGGTCCAATTTTCAAATACCATAAAATGCTTTCCTCACAATATACACATCCCCAACCATGTCCGCCTGTGCATTCATGTCCCCGATGACGAAATATCTAAACTTCCGCAGCGCCCATTATACTGCAAGTAATTCCTTTTCTGTGACGGTATAGTTCTGTTCCGCTTTAGTGAGTGTGCGACTTATATATTGCGCAGGACGTCCATCAGTTTGTAACACCGCTCCTATCCCAATATCTGACGCGTCTGTAACAATTAACATATTACCTACCGGGAAAGTCAAAATAGTTGCTTCTATTAATTTCTGCTTTCATAGCACAAACGCTTGTTGAGCCTCCTCCGTCCAATGAAATGGTATCTTGGCACTAGTTAAATGATATAAGGTCTGTTGCGTAACCGCCATCCCTGTGAGGTATGGTCTATAGAAATTCACCATACCAATAAACCGGCGCAATTGTTTTCTAGTGGTATGCACCGGATAATCCCTGATAGGTTGTACATTCGAATCTAACGGCATGCATCTGTCCGCTGAGACTAAGTGCCCCAAGAACCGCACTTCTTGACCTATCTGTACCTTTTCTGGATTAAAATGTAATTGCCATTCTACAGCTTTGGCCAACATCTTCTGCAGCCTCACACGTAATTCGTGTTCAGTAGTGGCCCATTTATAACATCGTCCACGTAAGCTATTGTACAAGTTAAGTCAGACACGAACGAGTCCATCATTCTTTGGAACACTTTCGGTGCGTTTTTAAGGCCAAATGGTACCCGAGTGAATTGGAAATGACCTTGGGGTACTTGTACCGCTAACTTCCATCGGTCTTCGGGCCGCACGCCTATTTGCCAAAATTCCTGTTTAAGATCAAGCACGGCAAACCATTTGCCTCCCGCTAGCTGTAAAAACAGATCACGCAGAGCCGGCATGGAATACGGGTCCGGTTTAGTTACTGAGTTCAATTGCCTTAAATCAGCCGCCGGTCGGAGCGAACCATCCTTTTTCGTAACGTAAACCATCGGAGCACGAAAAACAGATGATGACGGTTCAAGAACGCCGGCTTCTATCATTTCTTGGGTTGCTCGAGTCGCTGCTGCTAATTTCTTTGGAGGAACACCATATATTTCTGGCGGTTCGTGACCTTCATTTAGTTCTAGCCATAGCTTAAACTGGTCGACCGTCGGCCCTGGACATTCGCTGCAATCAGGCAATTGGAATATAATGTTATATTGGTTTCGAAGATTCTTCCACCACCCAGGCAGACGACTGGTCTCCTCCTGCATCTTAGTGGTACATATAGACTTTATTGAATTTATTCTCTCAGGCCTCGATATGCATAAACGATTATTTGGACAGTCTATCGTCTAAACCCATTTTCTAATGAAATCAAGTCCCAATAAGAGCGTTTGTGTATTCGCAACAACAAAAGACATATGATAGACATTTTCATTTATTAACAATTTCGTGTCCCACTCGCACACAGCCACCATCGATGCGCCCGATGCCTGACATAAACTTGCTCTCGTAGGTTTTACGTTGTTCAATGGCCAAGTCAGTGGTAATACCGACACATCAGCTCCAGTATCCAATTGCATTATTACTGGCTTTCCGTTGAAGAGTTCTAAAAATTTAACTTTAATAAAAATAGTTTCATTTGGCAATGTTTCCCACACTTCCTTTTCTTCAAATGTCATCTGGTTCGGACCACTTTTTTGTTTGTTCTGCTGGTCTTCATTCGATCTACCCCTCGGAGCCTCCGAAGGATTAATATTTGTGCCCTGATCTCGCCCACCTTTATTTGTGAGATTGTGAACCCTGTTTCCTCACTGAACTGGCCGTTCTCGAGGAGCAGTACATTGGTTTTGCTGACGCTTATACGCCGTATTCGTCGGAGCTGGAGTCCTTATATATTGACTTTGCTTCCAGGCCACTGGCTGTTGCCTTCTGTCGCGGAATTGATTATTATGCCGCGAAGAATTCCAGTACGGTATGTCGCTCCTGCCAGATGTTGTAACTGGACCCATGCGTGGAGTTGCAGCTGCCACTTTGTTTGTCATCATGGCCGAACTTTGAAGAGCCTGAAGTCTCTCTTCCAGGCCTCCCTGGGCGCTGGATATTGCACCGTATCTGGTAGGATCCAGCAGCATGAACATGATGGCCTCATGCGGTTGCAACCCGGGTAAAGACTCAGTAGCCTGGAGAACCACGCTTATACGTGCCATGGTATCCATGGGCATCTCACCCAGTAATGGATTCAGGCTGTATAATTCTGAGAACACCCCTGAGGCCTGGCCCGGAAATGATCCAACACTCGTCTTTTGTACTCTTCATACGTGAGGTCAACCGGCAATTCCAATTGGACTGCTACTGTCCGGTCCACTAATTCCTGGGCAACCACACGCACAATAGGTGCTTCTAATGTAAATCCTTGGGCTCGAACTGATGCTTCAAATTTTTCGAACCACAACTCTGGCCTTACCACAACTAGTGGTGCCAGCATGGGCTTAAACTCTGATGACGGTCTGAAATAACTCGTCGCTTCGGTTGAAAACGCCGGCATATTTCCTCCTGATTCTTATCCTGGCGCGGTCGCCATTGTTGTGGCCACCTTATGGATCACAAACAAATTATTCTACAATGGAACATCTTGAGTAGCAAAACACAGAAACTAAATTTTGAAAATGCACACGTGCACTGTTCCAGAATCAACTGGAATCTTTTTAGAGAATTAAGCTTACTGATTGATTATGGAAGTTTTTATTTCTTGAACACTGACGAGTTTGTTTCTTCTGTTTCATCGTTATTATCTATTTTATTTCAGGCATCTGCGTTTACGGACATTATACCGAAACGAATTAATAGGAAATTGTGTAAACTAAAAATTAAACGAGATAATATAATAAGGTGTATTCTTATCAATAGTATTAAACAAATGAGGTTAGATCTCATTGATAACGAAATTAATTCATCACTGCTGATAATTCGGCAAAGATCAGAACGAATTATTTTGGCCAAAATGAAGAGTAATCCTAGACTAGGATACAAACTCCTCACAGATTATAGTAAATATAAGGAAAAGTTAAAGCTTATATTACCTGTGGATAAAACTGAGCACGAATTTCTCTGTGAATTGGATGATGTTTTTGGCAATTTGATATGTGATCCACAGAATGAAAGAAATTTTATGGAAATACCTGATCCTTTGGGAGACCAGGAATCAGGACTTGTTATTGATAAAATTAATGTTAAAAATCAAATCAAAAAAACAAAAAGATCACCTTGGTATTTCGATTGATAATCTGATTCAATTACCCTTAACATTTAGGAATGTGCTCTGCAACTTTATAAATAGAATTTTGAAGAATGGGAAATTACCAATCGATATATTAACGATAGTAGCTAAGCCGTTGCCAAAAGTTAGTAAGCCAACGTGCGCCAGTGATTATAGATTAATCTCTATTATCCCTTCGTTTTTGAAGATAATAGAACGATTGATACTAGATCATTTAGAACGTATGTTACCGGCTGATTTTGACTTATGTCAACATGGCTTTACGAAAGGTAGATCGACAACTACTAATATGCTTTCCATGTGGAAACATGTAATCACATTAGACGAGAATAAGTTAGATGCATTAATTGTATTTATAGATATCTCAAAAGCTTTTGACTCTATATCTTTTGATGCTATTTTGAATGCGATTAGTTTGTTGAATATTGATCCGAATATTTTAGATTACTTAAATACTATCTATATAATCGACGAATGAGTATTCAAGTAAACGATTTGATATCAAAATCGAAACGAGTAACGAGTGGAGTTCCACAGGGATCAAGCTTGGGGCCAATTTTATTTAAAATTGTATTTGCAAATTTGGAAACTAAGATCCTTAACGGTCGAGTTTGCAAATTCGCTGATGATTTAAAAATAATCTTCCCAATTGATCCAAAGAATGTCGAATTCTCCAAAAATAATGTGACATTAGATTTGTATGATTTGAGTAAATATTTGATTACACTAGGGCTGAGAATAAACAATAAAAAGACGAAAGCTTTAAAAATAGGGAACAGAACAAACTTTCATTATGTTTATTTTCATGATGCTGTTATTAATGATGTGTTTGAGATTAAACTTATGCAAGAACATAAGGATTTAGGCATAACTATTCAATGTACAGCTTCTGCTGAGAGACATATTGAAAGTATAGTAGGCAGTGCCAAGAAAAGATGGGCACTAATAAATCGAAATATCTTATCAAATGATATAAAACTTCAAATGTATATAATATGGATTAGACCGGTACTAGAATATGCTGTCGCTACTTGGAATCCATTAAAAAGGGTTTGTCTAATAAGATAGAAGCTGTACAAAGAAAGGTTGTGAAACATATTAGTCCTATTTCTTGCACTATATACGCCTCTAGATTACAGTTTGTGTCATTGCAATCTCTGTGGTTTCGGAGGATGTGTTATTGTATAAAAGTTTTCCATTTGAACCAGTGGACTGCTGCCTATATGACTCCGATAAGAAAGAGTCATGAAGTTGGAACTAGATCTGGACATTTGGCAATATCTCCTCCTTTGGTGGGGAATGTAGCGAGCAAGTTATTCTCTTTCTCGAAAATCTACAAAATTTATAACCAATTGCCGAAGGGGCTTAGAGAAATGCCTCCATCTAAGATGTCTTTTAAAACTTTATCTACTGAACTTGAAAAAGTCTGCAATCCTGCTGATATTTTTTATTTTTTTGATTATGATAATACTTTCTCATGGTTGAATAAAAGACAAGGATAATTGTTATCGGAAACAGATTTTCTTGAGATTTTTATTTCCAAGTTTTGTATTATTATAATTGAAATGTTATGCACTATTTCTTCAAATTAGTTAACATTACATACAATCAATTGCTAGTCATGGTTCTCAATTTTTGCATAATGTTACACTCGAATTATACCTTAATTGTTCCTAATTTGATGATGTATATATTATTCTTTTCAGTCGAACTTTCTGATATTGATATATTGTATTGTACAACTAGTGAGATATACCTATCTACATGAGATTAATTGCACAATTATTGTGATGTGATAATTATTTTAAAATATATTGTACAATTTCCAATTTTATTATTTGATGGAATATGTGTTGTTTGAATCCAAATAAAGATATTCTATTCTATTCTATTCTATATTGGATGGTCCACGTACACGTATGTCGTATGTGTTTATTATCAGCGTATCGTCCAGACGAGACTTAATTATGCCTAATTCTGCAGTTAAATTATTATTTGAGAAGTCAGTCCCTGAATCAACGTTTCCAACCCATCAGAAGCCATTTTAAATGTACCACACATGCTTTATTTTTACTCAATTATATATAGAATTTTGCTCGCATAACGAGCATCGATTTAATAAAACAAATTTGCAAATATTAATTATTTTATGTTCACTTCGGCTCGAAGTCTGCTTTTATCATTGGGCTGACTGCTTCATTCTTATACGGGCGCTTCTGCGAGGAATTTCTGTTGAAATAATGTCTGCCCTAGATAAGACTCTTTGTTCATTATTTGTCTTAATGGTGGCTATTGTCACAGAGAAGAGTGTACTTCTGCCAGTAATGACTTCGTTAGGGACACTATAATGTACTATCCATTCAGAGAAACAATAATTAGTGACTTAATATTCGGAAACTGTGCCGGGATATAAAGCCGTTGGCCAGCGGATGAATCTATGGATCTTTGTTCGTATCTAGCTAAATCCTTTAGCATGAATCAAATGGACCATATCGATATGAAGTATGGTTAGCCTTAAAGTTGTAGGGAAATATTTCAACTTAGAACAAGTGTGCTGGGTGATTTTATTCTTTTGGCATATTGCACACAGAGGCAAATCGCTTATAGTTGTGCCTGATTCCATGGCCCATGAAATGACCTAAAATTCATTTTCCTGTCGCCCTACAACCTGGGTGAGAAATAGAGTGAAAGGAGCCAAAAGCCATCTGTTGGAGACTGTTCGGAAGAAATGGCTTGTGGGGCAGCGTATCCGTCAAGTAGACAATGGATAAACCTACCCAGAATCAACTTACGAACTTGGTGGGATATCAAGCTATTGAACTTTAACATGAATGTTACCGCATTGTTCTGTTCGCAAGAGGTATGGTGCTAACTTATTAAGCGTCATGGAGTTAAATAAAATTGGCGATGGTGGATGTGGCTGTAGTTAGACATCTGGTTTTGAAAGTGCGTCTGAAATAATGTTTTGTTCGCCTTTTACATGGCAAATGTCGAATTGTTATCCACTCAGTTGTGAGAGTTGTTCTTCTTCTCTAGCAGAGTAATTTTCAAAGGTTAAATTCAAATTTCGCATTATGCTAACTAATCGCACATTATCTGTAAAAAAATATTTTCTAATGCCTATGAGGTTAATGTAGTGGTTTATTGCTTTATGGATAGCGAGATGTCCTCGATCGAAAGGTTCGTATCTAGTCTCTATTGATTAAAGGTACACGAGTAAAACCTAACACGCTTGCGAACTTCGTTGATTTCTCGTTCCAAGTTGGCCCAAATTGCAAATTCCAAAGCATAAATTGTGAGTAAAAATGGCGTGGAACAATCTTGGGATAGAATTTGCAAATTGCCAATATTTTCTGTTAGTTATTAAAGACTAGGGTGACGTAATGTTCTTCATCGAATTGGTCTTAGATAGCAAAGTTTGTATTCCTTAAGGTGTAATACGATGTCATAGTAAATCAACGGATGTAGTAGTAATTAGCTTTTTATCACAATTGATCTTGAGTGCGTGATCTGATATGTGTTTATGTCCGGACAAACAAAAATGTATGTCATCAAGACATGGTATGCATTAATTGGTGTCTTCGCGGGCAATGTGGTCTACGAAATTTGAAATGTCTGACTGACACACTTGAGACCAAAAGGCATGTAAATGTATGCAAAGAGTGCGAAAGGAGTGATGAATGCAGTATTTTATACCAGTTTTGGCGCTACCGGAATGTGGTGAAAGGCTCGTTGGATGTCAATTAAATTCTATCACTGCCTTTCTTAGGCAATGCTTTTATATTGAGAATGGAATAGACATCGAATTTGGTCAAAAATTGTGCATAAGATAATCCCTGCAGGCTATGTAGGATTCTATTGCCGAAAACGATAATGAATCAAAGGCCTTGGAAACATCTAGGAAGAGGAGAGTACATTCATGACCTTTAGAGATAGAGGAGTAACAGTGATCAAGGACACTGACTAAGTTGGTGGAAGAAGAGCGTCTATTCAGGAAGCCATGTTGATCGTCGAGGAGGCAGAAGTTATCCCAAATAAAAGGATAGATTAAGTTAAATAAGACCCTGTTGAAGATTTTAGTGAAAGAATGGACGATAGTTAAAGGGCGGATATCATTCCGGGGGAAGATAGGTAGTTTCAAGGCAACGGCTGATAACATCGGCGACCAGAAAGAAGAGATTCCAACCAGGAAGTTCAATTATCGTAACTGAGATACAGTAATGATCAAATTAGTGTTTAGATTTTATGTCTTTGATTGCTTGAACGCCGGAGGCCAGCGAAATGATTAACCAACGTCGGTTCTCAGCGTCTTGGTTGTCAAGCATCTCAGCAGGCGGAGTGGGAATGGAGAAGGAGTTTCAAAGATAATTTAGATAATCATCAGCAAAGCTGGAGACGTTCGACCGAGAGAATTGTTATATTTTGTAACAACAGATCAAAATGGTAAATGTTGCTCTAACGTTACGGTCATTCTTTTCCATGGCCATCTTCAGAGCTATTTTAAAATTACACAAATAGAAACACATTAAACACAATATAATACGCACAAGTAACTCTCCTTTTCGGTTACTCATCAAATTATAACGTTGATACAACTTACTATTAACAAATTCTAGTATGCCTTAATCAATTAAACGTTCACATAAACCTATTTAGATGTATATTGTCATATTCCTCTATGATTAGATCTCATCCCAAGTAACACTAGGTTACAAGGAGAATCTTGTTAACAATGTTGTAAATTCAGTTGTCATATCATATTAAGACAAGTTGTTTGGTTATGTAATTCATGTTAAGATTACTCTAACATATACATCCAATATACTTCTTCATCCACTTATATTTAAAAAAAACTAACGCATATAAAAAAATACAGATAATGAGTAAGCTTCAAAAAATTCAATTAAATATAATGTTGTTTTTCCTAGCAGTGAATATGTTATATTATTACTGTCAACCTACTACCATGTTAATTGATCGATAAATTAATTACAACTAGTTAGATATGTAGGTTATATTTAATATAGATTGTGGCACAAAACTAATATAAATGCAATTGCGTATTAGGTATTTTGCACCTAATAAAACATTAGTTTAAATATGAGGCGAAAGATATATAAAAAAAGCATGAGCGGTAAGTTCAATCTCGCGCACATTCATTTCGTGATTTCTGGCGACTCATTGTTCGGTGGCGGTTATAATGACCTTTAACAACTATATTTTTGTGAGAAAATATGACGGAAAATCTCCTATACGAATGTATAAATCTGAAATAGGGAAGGTAACATCATATCAAGTCTACAAAACCAACTCACTACATATAATATATACCAAGCCTGTAAAGGGCAGCGATAGTATGCCTAGTGTGCCAGTACCTAATACCAACATTAGATTGCTGAAAATGTACATGGTACCAACACTATAGTTGCCGAGTCCTTACATGGTAGCAACGTAATGGATTTTAGTTTATGCTAAAGTTCACCAAAAGTAATAATTACAAATTTTACGCGAACGCCTGTCACTTCGGCAAATCGATTCACTCTGGCCTTGATCGATATCAGTTATCACATTTCTCGGTAATCATAACGTCATTCAATTTCATGTATAGCAGTTAGACACTGTTTGTGACGAAGAACTAATATATATGCAATTGTGTATGAGATGTTGCGTCTCTAGTAAAAATTAGTTCAAATATGACGAGAAAGATAAACTGCAGATAGCATGAACGGAAAGTACAATCTCGTGCACATTCGTTTCGTGCTTACTAGCTAGTCCATGTTTATGGATTTGCAAAAGTAACAAGTGTTCACAATTAAATGTAATACTCAATTATGGTTTACTTTAGCATACTTTGAAAATCCAATGTGTTGGTGCCATGTGCCTACTTGGCTACTCTAGTGTTGGTACTATGTACCTTTTCGGCAACCATAATATTGATAAGAGCTACTGACACAATAGTCATAGTGTTGGTAACGTTTGTGGGCTTGATATATATTATAAATAGTGAATTAACTTTGCAATTGCGTTGTCGAAGGCTTTTTTAAAATTAGCTTCCATACTGATGGTTGACGCATTGGTATAGGAGACTTTTCTGTCCAATAATCCAACGTTCCTCAACCAAATATATAGTGGGTAAGAGACGTAATACCGGCACTTATTGATGAGTCGCCAGTAAGCACAAAACGAATATGCACTACATTATACTTTCGGTTCATGATGTCTTTAGTTTACCCTTCTAGTGATATTTGAACCAATTTTATCTTGGTGAGCAACATCTAATACACAATTAGATATTTAGTTTGTGGATGTTAATTTGCGAAAATTTTCAAAATGCTAGAATAAGATGAACTTGCTACTCGCGAATGAAATAAAAAGACTGAGACGAATAAGAGATCAGGTATATGTCAAAATAACAGAAGCATTTTAAATGAAAATGTGCAATTATTTAAAACAAGATTGTGAGCTTGATGAAAACACCAATCCCATTGTATTTAACCATGGGATTGGTGTTTCCTTCAAGCTCGCAAAATTGATTTAAAGAATTGTTGCCACCACATGCGCAATCAATTATTGTTTAATTGTACGAAAATTGGATATTTCAGATGAAATTCCTGAAGAAATATAAAATAATAATCAAATGATAACCAGGTTAAACGAAGCCCTATTAACTAAAAAAATGCAAATTAAAGAAAGAAATAAAGTTAAATTCATAATGTTGTATATATTTTCTGCTCTTTTAATTTTTGACTTAATATTTAATTCCACTAATTCATCCCGTCTTCTTTTCCTTCTACAAGCTCATTGAATAATAGGCATGGTGATTTTAAAATTTTATTTCTTTTGATTCTCGTAATAACCTGGTCAATTTATTATTGTTATAAAATTAGATACGTTTACAGCCTTACCAATTATTCCTACGGCCGATTTTCTGTGATTGTCTAGCTAGATCCAATTTTTGGTTTTGACCCTATTTAAGCTTTCCTTTATGTCATACCATTTTAACCTTAATTTGTCGCATCGTTTGCCCTACCTATGTCAGATTAAATATTTTTCATGTTATTTCATATAACCCTGAATTTTTCAAAGAGTCCATTTACTGTTTTTATTTAATTTTTATCAAATCACGGGAGTGTTTGTTTAAATGCAGTTCTAATAATATTTTTGGCTTCTAATATTTTTTTAATTTCTCTATTTAAATTTGAATCGGTTAGAACGAAGGTCATACGGTAATCTTGAAATTTCTCTTTCTTTACACATATCGCATCGTAGCCGAATTTTTTTATTTCTCCTTTCATTTCCAAATGCATTAATTCATGTTGGTATTCATTTTTAATTCTTTCTCATTTCACCTGTTCCATTTTGGAATTCCACTATTCTAAGACTACTCAAAAGAATAGATCTCAAAATGCCTATTTTCCTAGCATACTCGTGATTCCAGTAAAAACAAATCAGGACACCCGAGTAGGAATTTTTCCTAAAGATTATTTCCTAATATCTAAAACATCGTCAATTAATCTTAACAAAAGGTTTGGTTTAAGCGGCGTTCCTCCTAGGATTGCTTTCTCAGTATAATGTATGAATATGTTTCAACCAGAATAGGCAATGTTTGTCCCATTGGAACGCTTTTTACTTGTTTATAATATCCATTTCTGATGGAAAAGAATGTAGACGTCATACATATATTTAACATTTCAAACACACTTCTCAACGTCAAATGGCTTTCATCTTGGCATTAAACAGGGAACCGTTTAAAGTATTCAAACGCCCCTGGCACAAAGATATTTGTGTACATCGATATAAATTATAATCTGGAAAACTATCACGTTCAATTTACTTAGATTTTTTTATAATATCTAAGAAGCTATATGTATCCAATTATGTGTATTCTAGAAAATAGGAATAATTACAAAATTCAATAAAAAAATAAATTTACATATTTTATAATTTGGCGAATTTTGGACATTTAAATTGAATCTTAGTGGTTTTTCGTCTTGAAGCACTTTTACTAAAACATAAGCCCTAGGTGTGATAATATTTCTTTTATATAATTTAGTTACCATGATTTTATCCAATTACTCTAATTAATCATTTTATATATGAAGTATTTAATCTCATTCTGTTGCCTATCCGTTGCGACCTTATTCATCCTTGTATAAACCTCAATACTGTTCAATTGTTCACACATCTTTTCAATGAAGATTAACTGGTTCATTAAAACATTTGCTCCAGCTTTGTCAGCTTTTAGATATATCACATTTTTAGTAATCACTATTTTTCTAAGGTGTAGCAATTTATAATTGCATTTAAACTTGTCTTCCTTATAATTAACTAACAGCAGGGTCAATTCCAGTTAGATTTTCAATTTTTTTCGTATCTTGTTGTTGCTTGGCAATCTTTAGAGCATCCATAATAATCGCGTTTTAGGTGAAAATTGCATATGGACGACCACCATAGTTAATATTTCTATCTGTTATCTATTAGGTTACATTGGAGATAAATTTTCAAATCCTTTTATAGAAATATGAATATCTCTTGGTTTAGGTATTCTAATTCCTAGATGTCCTAACTTTTCATCATGCCTAATTGAAATCATCCATCTTTCTTTAACACTCGCTTTATCACTAAATTCTTTAATGCAAATAAAGTTATCTAAATGTAACTGAGAAAGAAACAACAGTCTAATTTTATTGTACACTCAAATTAATTTATTTTTATAATTTCCAATTTCCAAGTAAATTTTTCATCGGCTCTAAGAAAAACACATGCGTAAGCACCTTGTAAGCATTATTTTGTAACACGCGGCTCCGCGTTACAACCCAACGATGTTAAGTTTTGACAAATATACCTCTCTTTAAGGTCAAATAATCTAACTCGGGTTTTAGTACAATATTTCTCTTAACTGTGATTTTAGCAACTATCTCTGTCAGTTTCAAGCAGTTTTAATTGAGATTTCTCGAACTGCAAATTAAATTTTAATTAATAGGGTTTTGTTTAAAAAATATACACAACCGCGTGCAATACGCAGGTAACATACAGTGAAATTATGTGTCTCTGTGTTCAAACATTGGATAAACTTGATTTAAATGCCTTAATCGTTTTTACACAACTACTAACAGTTCGGTTATGACTCTACTGTCCAAACTTCAGGTGTTTCTCAATCCTTATCCGAAACCATATAGTTCAATGGATTTATATAATTTAAACATTCAAAACCTAGCAAACAATGGAATAATTATGTGATGTTTTTTATGACAGCTTTTACACGATTTTTCTCTATTAATTATAATATTTATTGTGTTTCTTCTCATCAATTATCAGTGACTTTAAACTAAATTGCTAATCAGTCTGGATTTATATCATCGTAATTTTTCAATCACTTACACGAATTCATCACGATTCAGCTGATTGTGTTTATTGTGACTACTTTAGTATAAGCCATTCAATTGTGTTGACAATATATTATTTTGTTGCCGTCTAGAGCACGGTCTATTTGGATCAACTGTGAATTGATACATGCATTGAAAAATAAAATTCAATAAACGGCTCATAACATGGATGAGTCCTCTTACTTCATCCTTCGGAAAAAGGTCAGTGGCTAATCATAAGGACAGGTAGTAACAACAGCCACTATAAAGATGTAGGAACGGGATAATATTACTAAATGGTTAGCTATCCCGCAAAACCTATTTTAATAGCTACAAAACCTCCTACAATTTAACAGAATAGACAATCTGAATGAGTTACTATTAGTAATAAAGTTCCATTTCAAATTAATGTTGAGAAAATCCTTATAATAGACTTGCCTCATCATTTGCAAATTCTTCCATTTTTAGGCGTTTCGAATAGAGATTATATGACAATGGTAGATGGATATAAATTTTTCTATCATTAACGAATCATCTTGCGGAAGAGCAGCTTCTATGAATCTCAAAATTGTTTGGTTTTTAGTGTTCATTAAACTTTTTTGCATTGCCCTTACATTTCGGCCATTTCTTCTTGTGGCCCTTATTAGAACTATTTCTGAATTCACACAAAGGGTAATGCGGAAAACAAAATAAAACATCAAGCAAGTGTGTTTTTGAACATGCTCTCTTATCTCACCTGTAATAGTTAATTTGTCTGTCGATAAACATAATTTTAAGTTGACAGGATACTACATACGCAATGATAAAACCATTCGTTGACTAGAGAACGCCACTTATTAATTTTGTGAAACTTTTGAAGCTTGCTTATGACATGGTATTCTTTGACATGCATAAACTTGGTTGATGTAGAAAATTTTCTCGGCACTTTCGTACCCAACAGTAATTTTTTC
>JAQBSW010001938.1:105000-116816 GCA_029291075.1 Eudiplozoon nipponicum | reverse complement strand
ACATACATACATACATACATACATACATACATACATACATACATACATACATACATACATACATACATACATACATACATACATACATACATACATATCATACATACATACATACATACATACATACATACATACATACATACATACATACATACATACATACATACATACATACATACATACATACATACATACATACATACATACATACATACATACATACATACATACATACAAACATACAGACATACATACATTCATTCATATATACGTACATACATACACACATATATACATACATACATACATACATAAATACATACATACATACATACATACATGCATACATATCAATAAATAAAGAAACATACCTGCATACGTACAATCATAAAACTAAAAATAAATTCATTCCTGGCCGCATGTACTTAAAAATAGTTTCTTCCAAATGTGTATTCTCAGATACATATATATATTTATTTTTTGCCGAACAGTGATGCATATATACTTTGAAATATTTCTACATTTTACACTGTTCGTTGCGGAAACATGATATGGTTGAAATTGTGTATGAAATATTGCGACCCAATAGCAAATTATTTCAAATCGGACCAACAGGATAAACCAAAATCAGTATGATCGAAATTTGTTCATCTCATGAACACATGCGTTTCGAGCATACTATTACAAATATATCAATTCTCCGCAGGAAAGCAGTGTTTAACTATTGTAAATTTATTTGGAGGATTATTACTAAGTACGCAACACCTATTGCTTAATTGCATATATATTTGGTCTCCGCAACAAACAGTATCTAAATATTTGAAGGATGTCATGATTATGGCGAAATGTTATAACCGTTATTGATCAAGGCCAGAATGTGTGGAATTGCTCGAGTAGAAGGTGCTCCGTAATAGATTTAATTTCCAGTTTTGGTGAAATTCAGCATGTCTTGAAGTTCATTGTGTTAGTAGCGTTTACTGACTGAGCAACAACCATAGTGCTGAAATTACCTGATCTGCGTTTTTGACTAATGCAGCTTTCATTGTTCCAGTAATTATCTTTTGGCAAGATATTTCGACCTACTTTACCGTAGGCCTTCATCAGTTGCATTTCACAAAAAAATGGAGCAAGCGCTTGCTTCGAAATATCTTGCCAAAAGAAAATTACTGGAACAATGAAAGCTGCGTTAGTCAAAACGCAAATCAGGTAATTTAAATTAATCCAGGTTCGCAACAAAGAAATTCTTTCAACCATAGTGTTGATCCCATGCCACCACACAGCTGTCATAGTTTTAGTACAATTTACAGGCTTGATAATTTTTTTGTACAGTGGATTGTATCTGAAGCTGCATTGTCTTGAGCCCATCTTTTATTGACACAAATTGTAAAAGTCATTTAACGAAATTTTTTCGTCAGTCTTAATTATGCATTTTGGGATTTTGACATCGTGTACATGGTTTAAGCTTTACCAGACATGTATTTTGTCAGAATGTGCGTAAAAATAGTATTATATTCTAAAATGAATTTTATCTCTTTCCACGTACTATTTTGACTGACCTAGCAAATTCTGTCGGCAAAAATGACGTTTTGGTTTTTGGCAATGATAGCCACTCAACATCGCCAGAAGCACTGCCTCCGCCATCACCAAGAATAAATACACTGAATCGTAACGTTAGAGAAGCTATCAGTACAAATTCCCCAAGTAATGAATTCTTCGCCAGTTTGCCGAGTCTTTTGAATTTTTCGCATATTTCTGAACGTCATGGTACTGTATCCACAAATCAGACGTGTGGTAATACTTCAGACCAATGTGTCGGAGCCGCTAAGCGCAATCCATCAAAACTGAACGGTAAAATTGTTGATGACAAAATTTTCTTCAAATCTAATACGCCTACTGTAAGTAACGTGACGAACAAATTGAAAATTGTTGATAGTACAACTTCATCAACGTCCTCAACAACAATGTTATTAAGTCAAGCAATTGACGAGCATCTATCGGAAGATTTAGAACGGCTGATTCATCCTGATGCGATCGATTCTGACGAAATGTACAGCGATTACGGTGAGGTTGGCACAGGATCGGGTCTTGCTCATGACGATGACACCGTTCAACACTTAGCAACCTTAATGGACCTGAAAAAGCATTTATCCGAACCAAAAGGACGTCATTCATCGCCTATGTCGGGTGAGGACCTCTCTCGGACTTATGCAGATATCGTAAACTCCAAATATGCTAGTGGACGCTCTGCAACTAGTTGGGACTCTCAACAACAGCTCAGTGAAATAGTTAGTCGCTTGCACGAGGATTCTAGTCAGAAGAAACAGGCGAAGCAGGTCATTGAGAAGATCGAGCGAGATGTATTCATCTCATTTGTTGTCATCTATGTGATTGCGCATTGTATCTTCATATTTTGGCTCTACTTCGATGTGAGTTACACGATTTTTTTAAATACTTAGGTTTCAACATTTTTATTTATTCAAAAATTAAAAGGGTATGCAGAAGAAATAGCAAAAATATGCAAACAGATGTTTCGAATCAATTAAAATATTTTCCAGACTACTAGAGTTTAGAGCCGCATATTTAATTGTGCTTTCCATATATATGCATTGCGGTTTAATCCTTGCTAGTCCGTTTGCCGTTGTACCCTGATGACCATCATGGTAGGTCGAAACACCTCAGTATGTGTGACTGGCGGATGTTTTGCTATGTTGTCCTAAGACTGGTAAAATACAATGGGATTGGTGTTTACTTGAAGTTCGCAAACTTGATTTAAAGCAATTTTACCACCACTCGCGCAATCATTCATTGTTTAATTGTATTATAAATTTATATATTTATCGAAAGATATACAAATTTTGATGTCTAGATTGCACAGAAATTGTGCAGCCTACATTTACGGTCGGTAAAATGTATGCAAGACTACCAGAGGTGAGATCCGTATATCTAATTTTGCTTAATAATACACATATATATATATATATATATATATATATATATATATATATATATCTGGGGCTTCAGTTTGATACTCGCTAGTCAGTTTTCCGTCGTACTCTGATGATGATCATGGAAGGCCGAAACGTGTCAGTGTGTTGCGACTGGCGGTAGTTTTGCCATGTTGTTCGACGACTGGTTAAATCCAATGGTATTGATGTTTACTTGAAGCTTGAAAATTTGATTTAAAAATTGCTAACATCACACCCGTAACCAACGGTTGTTTAATGGTATTGCCTATTTGTATGTGTGACGAAAGGTGCCAAAAGTTAAAGGTTGTCATTTCATAGAAACTGTGAGGCCGACATTTCCTGCCAAGTTCAATTTATGCGAGGCCAATACAAGAGAGCGCTGCATATCTAATTTTGCTTTCCAAATATATGCATTGCATTTTGATCCTCGCTAGTTAGTTTGCCGTCGTACTCTGATGATGTTCATGCTATTACTATAATCAAGGTTGCGATCTTGATATAAACGCCTCACCCAGTAAGTACATATATTTGTCAATGTTCGTTAAATTTGATGATCATGATATTTCAGAACACGTCAATACGTGTGACTGACTGTAGTTTATTTCAAGTTCGCAAATTTAATTTAAGAAGTATACAAATAATAGTTAATGTATATATTCCCTTGGTTTATATAAGTACTGACTAATGATAAAAGCAACATGAAATTGTCTGGTATTTCTTGCAATTGATTGTAATTTTTTTATTAATGTGTTCTTCCTTCCTAATAAGAAATATATACACACACATATATATATGTATATATATATATATATATATATATATATATATATATATATATATATATTCTTATATTTAGGAAAACACAAATAACAAAGTGGATAAAGGCCATTTATTTTGTGAATACTAATCATCTCTTATAAAATCATACATATTTATACATTATGGGTTTTCAATTGATTATGCTAGTGGTAACAAATCTGACTCGTTTTTCCTTGCTGTTTCTTGTTTTGGCTAGCAGGAGTGTGTATGGTTTGTGTTTGTGTGTATGCGTGTTTGCATGTAAAGGTCATTCTCCCAGTATTGCAAAGTGATGTCTGAGATCTGGTCATCATTGTTTTGATGGCTTGAGAATTGAACCATTTGTGCGCATTGTTCACTGTTACATATACAAGTGCTATTTTTCCCAGTGTAGTTGATCGTTTCTAATTTTGTTGTGCAAATTTACTACTCCACATTGTGTATGACAGTGCTAGTGTGTGGATTGCGTGTTAAACGCTCACATTGTTTGGAAACTTCTGTCACCGTGCGCCTCTGTTATTTCCACCTCTCAGTTTGTTGCCAATCTGATTGTATGTTTGTTGATTCTAGTCTATAGTCCTGTTTGTTCTTGACTGGATACTAGTAGATTGTTGTTAAACTTCATATTCTTAAATAGTCGATAAATATATATATATATATATATATATATATATGCAATTATGTATTAGTATACCTCGCAACAAATTAGTTCAATTAAGACTAGTAGGATAAACCAAAGACAGCATGAATGTAAAGTATAATCTCCTGCACAATCGTTTCGTGCTTACTGGCGACTCATCAGTAGGAGCCGATATTAGGCTCTTTAACCACTATATATTTGGGTGGGGAATGTGGGATAATAGGGCGATAGAATCTACTAGACGAATGTGAAACCTGCAGTAGTGAAGCTAATATCATATAAAGCCCATGACAATGTGACTTCAACGCTAACTCACACTATATAATATATATAATTGAGTCTGTAAAGGATACTAAATTATGGCTATTGTGTTAGTAAATCGATACCAGCATTATTGTACCGAAATACATGGTTCTTACACTATGGTTTCCGGAGTTTACATGGTACCAACATGATGGATAATTACCATATGCTATAATTCAGCGAAATTGAGGAGAATTACAACTATTTCTGAACACCAGTTACTCTAATAAATCCATACACTCTGGCCTTGATCGATATCAGTTATCACATTGCGCGGTAAGCCACTTCGGAAACAACTTGAATGACGGCGGCGATGGTCCATATTTCAGTAGGACATTTTATTGTCTTAACTAAGGTATTAGGAGTAAATAATAGCCATATAGATGAAACAATTATTATGAAGTTGTATAGAATTCGCATATAGGATACAACTCATATGCACGAATATAACAATGGTAACCGAGCCCAGATGACAGCACTCGAAAATTTTCCAGTGGTCACATACAAATCATTCAGAATTTAAACTTTAGCATAGCTACATGGATGCTGAAATTGAAAATTTCTGGTTTGAACTATTTGAAGCTTTCTTATTAGAAGAACCAAATGTATGTGTACCTAAATGTGATTGTACGGTCGCTGTCCAAATAGAATTCCGCGTACACCGTTTGCCGGACTTCAACTGATTTTTTTGTACCAATTCAGTGCCAGGCCTCAGAATGTACTTAAAGAATAATACCGATTTAAAAAACTGCGGGTGTACTTTTACTGGATACCACGGTACAAGTTTGACGCCATTTGTCTGAAATAACTCATTCATTGTCGTATTTGCAACCATAACATGCCGTCATGTCTATGTTACCAGACACTGCTGGAAATACCTCTCTATCAAATATACCAGGCGGCCTGAAATAAAGCATTCAGGCTCAGTTCATCACTTAGGGTTATCACACTGGACTCTATGACACCATGGATGAGCCACATCTAAACTGTGTGCGGAGGCGACGCGCCTTTTCATATTTCTCGCGTCTTATAAAGCGCGTCCTTGAGACGCCGCGGCAGCCAGTGGCTTGGAGACAGTCTCACTAACTGAAGGTACCATTATCTCTGGACAGTACATCGCTAATTGAGCAGCAACATTAATTTCGTTTTCAGAAAGAGCAGCCATTTCAAGGCGATACAATTATCCACCACCTTACGAATTTGAGTAGCTGAGGCGCTGGCCAAAACAAACGTCTATCCGAAGCTCAGAACTAGAAGTCTGCAGAAGAAGATTTGAAGTGCACCAAACTGTCTCCTAACTAGCCATTGGCACATAGAGGAAACGGAGTCAGGTAAAATTCTCTACGTGTTAGGATTTCTATTAAAGTTAACATATTTCAACACTTGAACAGAAAGCTTAGGATTATACAATTGGATTCTGGTGTCGATGCCTCGATAATTATCAAGTCATAAATGTTGCACAATGTATGGTCTACGAAAGCCAATTTCTATCAAGCTTCTGGCGCGGCGATGATGCCTTTGTGTAAACACGCAACTACCATACAGATAAATTATAATATCTTAACTATTTATTTAGTTGTGACGAATATCCAGACATCCCAGTTTGGCTTAAACATAGTTAGAAATGTGCTAGGATTGTTGACTGCAGGAATAAAATTTTATACCTCTCGGAGTTGACGCGTGTGAGAACCATATAAAAGATATGAAGCCCTTTGTTTCAAGTTTTCCGGAAGTCTTTCGAATCTAGTACGGAAAAATATTACTGCTGCCTGATTGCACCGAAAGTCCGAGCTTACAGTTGATCGAGAATACTCACGATTCCGCCGCTCCTCAAAATAAACTAGCCGCGGCTACCCATGCCATGCATTAAATTGTGGAAGCCAGCAATCTATAGTCATTCTCACCTGTCTTTTGATTTTATATGATTTAAGTTAAGAAAGGGGATGGTTTGCTTCGAAATGCAGTTGATTTTTTACCATTAAATGCGTTGACTAAACCTGTTTTTATATCGCAGCGGCACTGTGCTGTCTATTCCTGCAACGAGCGAGTTGCCCCGGGAATTTATTTGCTTCGCTTAAAGCAGGGCTATTTGCAAATTGGGCTCCGAAATGACGATCAATTTAAAGTACTGTTACAGGCACAAGATGTCATTTTTAATTGACTCGGGTGTTCCGAAGAACGCACTGAATGTGCTATAAAATATGATGAAATTATTCGTATTCGATTAAACCTGCACTGCAGCATACATTGCTAATGTCATTATTTTGGATAATCCCGAACAAAAATTGCGTGCTTCACTGCAGATGATGCCACCCAAAGCCTTAGAATTTGATTGCATTTAAACCATGAATAAGAGAAGTTAGTTACGCAGGTGTGTTTATTGAGAATCTCAGATTTAGCAGATGGATGTATTCAATTATTTTTTAACGATCAGCCTATAAAAAGTTATTCGGTGCCTAGCACAAGAAAACAATTGTGGCAGTTTATTGAAATGATGACTATCTATAGACAATATCTCGCCGGAATCGTACTTAATTAACATCCATAATCTGGTAAAACTAGTCTTCATATACTTTCGACGAACGAAGGATACCCAGGCAACGTTTGTCTATTGAAATCGGATATTCCAAGATGTCACTATTTTTATTCTCCTGGTAGGGAGCTTGCCAAATGTGAAAGACGCCTCAGACAAGCCGAGGGTAGCAGACAAAATATGTAATTTGCACGTTCGTATAAGCGAGGCAGAATCTTGCCGTCATCGCAAGGGAATTACTATCAGTACAGTTGTCAGTCCGAAAGTCTACATCGATTTTCATTGTTGGGCCCATATGTCGAGATAAATCAACTTGTTTGACATTAATTAACGCCTCATACAAAAATAACTCCATCTTTTATTTTTAGACATTTGATGTTACCGCAGGTTTCATAAACAAAGTTTTTATTTCAAAATATATATTGTAATTTTTTGTTGGAATTTTCTTTATGCTTAATGTGAGAGATTTGGTCCTGTCTTTGGGGACTTTATTATTCAGTTTTCTTGAGATTTTGAGTTGTGTGGCACGCCTAATGCATGTTTCCTGAAAGACACGAGGCAAAGCGATATTTTGACAATAAATTATTGAAGTTGACCACAAACTGTTATTCTAATTGATGTTACGGAAAAGATATCGAATTTTCTTCAGAATATTCTGTTTTCAAGATTTACACCCCCAGAAAGAAAATCAATGACAATCAGTGAGACAGTTATGACAAGCAATAAATCCTATTTTAACATAATGGAGAACAGCAATAAGTGCGAGGATACAGATAAGACGACCGAAGGACTTAAGCAATTTAGCTTGAGAGAAAGTGATAGGGAATTTATTTGTTCTACATTAGATGATAATTCCGTATATATGGGTTGTCCGAGCCCGGCGTCACAACGGCTCTATTATGGTAGTGACCGAAATGCCTTTACATAATAGACGACTTTACTGATTATCAAACACCAGTGCAATGACGGCCATTTGTTAATTAAAATAAACAAGTAAACTGAGCTATTAAAGAACTCCAGTTAATACCCGCTCACCGGTGAGCGCACATATATAGATTTTATTCTGCAAAATAAACTATTAATGCAGAAAAATGGGCAATTAGTACAATCAAAACAATTTTCAAGCTTGAAATAATCATCAGTCAAATTGTATATAATCAGTCGTCGGACACCATAGCGAACTCCTGGCCCATCACATGTACTGACGCGTTTCGATCTTCTATGGTCAATAGCAGAGTATGACGGCAAAATGACTAGCCAGGAGTAAACCGCAATTTATAACTGTTGGAAGAAATGTTATGCATGTTGCTCCCACCTCTAGAAGTCCCGATTATTTTGTAATTTACGGGAAATGTTAGCTAAGAAATTTTTGTGCAGCCTTCGTTATATGTATACAAGTAAAACAATTATACACTCATTTATGGCGCGGTGATGATAACTATTGCTTAAATCAAGTTTTTGAGCTTTAAGTAAACACAAACTCCATTGTCCTAAACCAGTCGACAAACATCAAAACTACTGTCAGTCACATCTACTGACGTGTGCCGATCTTGCATGATCATAATTATTTGCTAAATTCTAACATTCATGTGGATCGTACACATGTTGATGTCTTCAGGATGAGGAAACCGGACAGGACCCACAAATCCAAGCGATATAAACGTCGCGCAACTAGAAATGGTAACGATTCAACTTATTGTAGACACAGAGGTGCTAATATCTACGAGAGAATGTCAGTGGTGGAAATGACACTTTGGATGATTTTATTTGGTTTAGCTAAAAAGGCGTTTGTTTAGTCAAATTTAAACAGAACAACCTTTTAATTTTCATTCATTTTTTGTTGCCCCGTTTACGTTTTGATCTATTTCGTTCCAAATTTATTCTCAGATATTTTTGTATCAAGCTTTATCTCCCACGATATGAAATTGTTTTTTTTATTAATTTCAACTTCAAAACTTAATTCTCCTTGATTTGTTACACATTTCATTTAATATCTTATAACTTGAATTTTTAAAAAGATATTTTACTTTAAATTTAAGTAGTTCGTCGAATCAACCATTGACTGTTTAATTTAACAAGGTATAGCAAAGAAAAGCAATGTTATTATTGATAAATTATTAAAATAATAATTGCAGAGTCTGTATAAACATCCATTACCGTATCATTCATGTTTGCCGCGTGCATGGAGAATTTAACGAAGGATGGTTGAATTAATATATTTTATTGCGTAAAACTAACAAATATGAAATATAGATTGCGTATCCATTGACAGAGACCGACATAATAATACTTCAAGCTCGTAAACTTGATTTAAAGCATTGTTACCACCACCCGCGCAATCAATTATTGTTAAATTGTATTGTCTATAATATGCCAAAGTCAGAATAAATAAAACTTTTCTCTCGTTTACACATCCGTGTCGTGCTTTTTGAGCATTCATAGATCATGCAGGTTTTCCTGGTCATTGGTGTACCCCACAAGGTGTTTGCATCCACTGTCTTTAATTTTACTCGTATATTTCAGCCTCCGGTTTCTAAAGCCTTTTTCAACGGGAAGCATATCCCACATCCATATTGACAATCGTTAAGAAAAGTGATAGAGGTATGTTTTTGATAATAATTCTGTGTATGTGAGTAGATTTCAGCTTTCTATTCACATATACAAAGATGAAAGACAAATTTTGTCAAATGTGAAAAATTTCTCTACATTTTCTTCCAAATTATCCACGAATGAACACAGTTATGTATTTTCAAAGGAAAAAAGAAATATAAAATTACAAGTGATTAGAGTGCAAAATAAGTCATTTTCGATTCATTTTAATTTAGTTTAATTCACGAAAAAAATTTTCTTTCTGCTTAAATTAGACTCCAGTTTAACAGTATATGGTTGCGCAGGTGGTGGTAACAATTCTTTAAATGAAGTTTGCGAGCGTGAAATATACCCCAATTCCATTGTATTTAACCAGTCGTCGAACAATATAACAAAACTACCGCCACCGTGCAATCAATTATTATTAAATTGTATTGCCTATATATGTATATGTAGCGAAAGCTACAATCAGTTTATGTTCGTGACTGCATAGAAATTGTGCTGCCGACATTTCCAGTCAAGTTCAACGTATGCGAGACTGCTAGAGGTGAGAGCCGCATATCTAACTTTGATTTTCATATATATTCAACGCGGTTTGATCCTCGATAGTCAGATTGTCGTAGCACTCTGATGATCATCATGGAATGTCGAAACGCGTCATTGCGTTGCGACTGACAGTAGTTTTGTTATGTTGTTAGACAACTGGTTAAATACAATGGGATTGGTGTTTATTTCAAGCTCGTAAACGTGATTTAAAAAGTAGGCTCCAGTTTGTTTTTCTACGAAAAATCTTAAATTGTTTATTTGCTTTTAAAATTGCGTTTGATAACTATCTGAAAGGCACAACCTTACAGCAGATGTGTTACATTTTATTGCAACCTGGCATGGATGTTCATCAAATGTAATACTTAATAATATGTCAAATTAAATGCATTTATACATAGAATTATATATTTTCAGGGAAGCAAAGATATTTCTACAATATAAAATGTAAGAAATCTAATTAGACCGCCGTGTGTACATTCTACGCTGTTGCTAAGTAAAAGTTGGAATTGTTGCGGACGAGAATCAACCACGTTTAAAGTTAAACGCGTCAACCTACATAGCTTGGGACTCGAAAATGAGTGTCAGACAAATTATTTTACCTGATTATTCCTTTTTTAAAACATCAGTAATATTTAAAATTAATTTTGACCCTAGCCAGTTCGAAACTATTATTTGCATTATTATCACTATTATATATATACATACATATATATATATTATATATTACATATATTATTATTATTATTATTATATATATATATATATATATATATATATTTGTAGTAGTATTATTATTTCTTTTATTATTATATATATATATATTACATATATGGCTATTATTCATATAGGATGATAGTATTAAAAGTGGCCTACATTACATAAATCTTTTTATGATATATATATATATATATATATATATATATAGTATATATATATATATATATATATATATATATAAAGTACGAAATAATGACATTGGCTATAATGCTTACTTAGTTAAGCTAATATTTTTATTTTTAACTTTGCCAAGTTTAATTTATTATTTTAAATTTGTAAAATAATTTTGCTTTTATTTCCTATTTTAGGCGAGCAAGCGTCGGCGAGAAATGAGACAGAAGGACCGCGAATACAAGGTTAATCAATTTTTGTCTTATTTTGTCTAAATTATGCAATGTAGGGGCATGGCTTTGATAGGTATCATTGTCAAGCTATCAATTTGAAAATGGAGTCCACTAGTCGTTTTTCAACGTTCATAAAGAGAGATAAATTTCTTCGTTCGGAGAATAATTTCCCTAAAACGACGTCACTTATCTAATCATATTATATATAAATATACATTGAGAAGTTTTGTATTAGGTATGGCATACCCACCAACAAATAAGCTCTTATGGAAACACAAGTAAGTTTCAAATAGAGCGTGAACAACATCTGTGGTCCAATT